>JAECMU010071787.1:0-16183 GCA_016106625.1 Dracogyra subfuscus
TATTGATGTGGATGTGTGGATGAAACATCCAGATTTATAGAATGTAGTATTTATCTATTGATGTAAAAGTGTGGATGAAACTTCCAGATTTATAGAATGTAGTATTTATCTATTGATGTGGAAGTGTGGATGAAACTTCCAGATTTATAGAATGTAGTATTTATCTATTGATGTGGAAGTGTGGAGGAAACTTCCAGATTTATAGAATGTACTATTTATCTATTGATGTGGAAGTGTGGAGAAAACTTCCAGATTTATAGAATGTAGTATTTATCTATTGATTTTATTTATTGTTATATGGCATCAGACATATGGTTAAGGACCACACAGATTTTGAGAGGAAACCCGCTGTCACCACTTCGTGGGCTACTCTTTCCGATTGGCAGCAAGGGATCTTTTATTTGTTCTTCCCACAGACAGGATAGCACAAACCATGGCCTTTGTTGCACCAGTTATGGATCACTGATCGGTGCAAGTGGTTTACACCTACCCACTGAGCCTTGCGGAGCACTCACTCAGGGTTTAGAGTCAGTATCTGGATTAAAAATCCCATGCCTCGACTGGGATCTGAACCCAGTACCTACCAGCCTATAGACTGATGACCTAACCACTACGTCACCTAGGCCGGTCCAGATTTATAGAATGCAGTATTTATGTTTTGTTGTAGAATTGTGGAGGATGAAAAATCCAGATGTATAGAATGCAGTATTTGTGTTTTGCAGGACGTACCCCGATTCTCCACTGTTCTCCAACATGTGTCGTACAGAGGGTCTGTGTAAGGTAACCCCAGGACTCTATGCCATGGTGGGTGCAGCGGCCGCACTGGGAGGAGTCACAAGAATGACTGGTAAAACTGATCCTACAATATCATTGTGAAGGATTATCCATTTTTACTATTTTGATCAAAACAATCTTTGGCCCCTCCTGCAAACAATGAAAAAAAGAAAGATTGTATATTTAAAAATTACAACATTGTAAGTTGTAGAAGCATCACAAAGGGTATATTGCTTTTTATTAAAAGAGCATACTGAGGGTACATAAAAAGCAATATACTTTGAGAGATGTTTCTACAACAAATTTATCTTACCGACATGTTAAACCATATAGCCAAATAATCAAAATAACGCCAGACAATAATTGTTAACAATTTATTAATGGAGCCGTACCACGCGAACACGAATGAAACCACTTGCCAGTGATGAAAAATAGTTCCATCGATAAACAAGTTTTTAACTTCAAATGTTTGTAAAACGAAATTGTCTGAAACAGATATTAATTAATTGATTGATTATCAGTGTTATTTATAATCTAATTATTGCTTTAGAATTAATTGGGGTGGCTGGAAACATGAACGATACCACTTGCCAGTGACGAAAAATTGATAAAAGAGTTTTTAACTTCAAATGTTTGTAATACGAAATTGTCTGAAACAGATATTAATTGATTGATTGATTATCAGTATTATTTATAATCTAATTATTGCTTTAGCATTAATTGGGATGGCTGGAAACTGTTGGAAATTGCAGACAGGGTATAAGAGAATTTGACTCAGCCCACAGGGGTATAAGGGATTTGTCCAACTGCAAACAACCAATGAGATTAAAGAATTTTACATGAAGGCGAGATAAAATGATTTATTATCTTTTAAAGTGCATGATTTTTATGCTCAAGAATATTATTTTAAAAAAGCATGATCCATAAAGTAGCATTTTCTGTTAAGCAATATATTTTATCGGTCAGATATTGACCTAGTTGTGATTGTCTAGTGGAACTTCCCCCAATTTAAAAAATAACAATGTTTTGATTGTTGGTTGTTTTTGTTTTTTCATATTGTCATTTCACCAGTCACTTTTAGTTGGGTTAGAATTGGTGATGCAATTTAGTAGTACATATAATAACAAAGTAACTGCCCCATAATGATAAAAAACACTTTTGCTGTCAAGAATTTCAAGTGTTGAGGATGAGCGGTCTGGTTATGTGTGTATGTGTGTAAAACCTATTAACATGCTCATATACCACTAAGGCTTCGAGCATGTCCATCCAGAGTCCTGCCTCTGGATACCAATGATTTGACTCTGGACAGAAGTCTGGTTATGTGTTTATTGTTCAATTTCAGTGTCTCTTGTGGTGATCATGTTTGAACTGACCGGTGCTCTGCCGTACATCGTGCCCATCATGGCGGCCGCCATCATGAGTAAGTGGGTTGGAGATGCCCTGGGACGAGAAGGAATGTATCCTTTTTAAGTCTGTCATTTGTCATGTGCCAAGAGTATAATGTTCTTCTTTTCACACAGACTTTGTTAAAAATGTATTCGTCTTAAAAGTTTGTAACAGACTGGCTGTAGTTCTCTAGCAGAATTCTTATCAAAGATTTGTTCCACCATTGAGCCACAGTAAATCTCCAGAACAAACACATGAGATGTATTATTCATGTTTGTAGTTTAGAACATTGCTGCTTTGAAATGAAATGGATCACAGAATGTAGCACTCTTGATGCACATATTAGGTATTTTTCTGTCCTATCCTGTACTTGGTATATCAAAGTCTGTGGCATGTACTATTGTATCTGTGGCATTGTATATATATAAAAGATTCCTTGCTGCCATTCAGTAATATGGTGACTGCTGCTTTTCTCTCACTGTCTAGACCCAGTATCGAAATAATATATTCTATACCATATAGCTGTAGCAAACAATGTGCTGAGGTGTCATTAAGCAGTGCTCCTTTCAGGTCACCAGGCTTTACGTGCACATTCAGAAAAAGCTGCTGTAGTGCACACAGTGCTCCTTTCAGGTCACAGGGCTTTACGTGCACATTCAGAAAATACTGTTGTAGTTCCCTCTCCTTTCACTTTATAATGTGTGTGTTTTTTCTCACTCCATTTACATGTTACATTTTGAATGTGATACTGTTGAACTTTCTTTAACACATTGTAAGATATGATGCTCACATCCGACTTAATGGCTACCCGTACCTGGACAGCAAGGAGGAATTTACTCACACAACAATCGCCGCAGATGTCATGAGGCCCAGGTAACATCCACACTCATTGTTATCTCACGTTTCTGAAATCGGGAGAAAAGGCTTCATTTATAAAAGTATTACCGTTGCATTGATAAGGCCAGTAAAATGATAAATTGTTTCAGATTCTTTAAGTTTTGATTATCTAAAAAATACACCCATCATTTATTCTTCCTGTGTCTAATGGCTGATGTCATGTGGAGTAGTAGTTCTCTCTAAAATACTCCATCTCTTGAATGTATCAATTCAGATCTTCTTTCTACATTTTTGGATGCTGTTGGGAGGAATATTGCATAAGCTACTGTACAGACAAAGTTAATCTTTAAAGAAATAAAAACTCTCCAACTTTGTTCTCTGTTTATTGTTAGTACTTACAAACTATTGTAATGTTATGATTATGGTTTCTCTGTAAAGCTCTGCCATTTTGAAGGGAACAATATTTGTGTCAAATGCCTCTTGGCTAAGCTCAAACCTTTTAAATGGTAATATGTATGTTTAAATCAACAATGATGATTATTAAAACTTATTTGAATTTTGTTTTTAAATATTGGATGAAATATTGTTTGTGTTAATTTTTCGTGCACATAATGGAAACTGGTTTCATTTGGATGAAGAATATTTATTTTATTTTATTTTTCTAAATTTGCATCAGCTCTTTGTATGAAATCATTATTGTGCATTCATTATCAACTCCATTTTTTGGTGGCAGACTTTTCAGTTTTTTGTATTTTATGGGTGCATCATAACATTGTCTGCAAAACATGTCTATTTTGTATATTTTCTTATCGGTGAATATTCATGTTTTTACTGCATGCACAACTGATGTTATTCCATTGATGAGTATATAAACAAGGGCAGAACTAGGATTTCTGAGGGGGAGGGATGATATTTGTTAAAATGGATGTCTTGAATCAGTTAGATCTGCCAGATCTATTTCACCATGATTATTTAAATAAACTCCTGTATTTCCTTGAGATGGAAATTCTTCCACTTAAAAGTAAAGTTGAAAACAGATAAGCTACAGAGCTACCTCACCAATTGTGAATTTTCAAAACATTTGGTGAATTTAATTTTCATCTGGTTAATATATTTCATATAATATTAATTGTTTTTTTATTACAAAATAATGGGTTTTTGTAATTATTGAAGTTAAAATAGATGATTTAGTGAAATGTTCTGCTCACCAAGAGCTATCCCTGAGCTGTCCACGTAAGTTTAAAATGTGTGAGCACATAAAAGAGGACATCATTTAGATATGTCACCCCCTTTAGTGGACTGGCATTCTACATTTTGATCTCAGAAATGAAGTATCTATTGTATACAAATCAATAAAACATATCAATTTATTTTAGAACATTACCTTTTGTAGATTTTAATGGTTGCACTATTAATTAAAATGGTTATCATAAATTGAAACTTCATGACAAATGATCTGGTATGATATGTATGAGTTCAGAATAGGTTAGTAGCTATCAGTGTGAGCAGTGCTGTACATTAAAATTAGAATTTGACTCGTTCTTTTCACTACCAGTGAAAAAATAATTTTAATGAGATACCACGAAAATAAATTCAAAGATATACTATGCGATACTTTTGACATAAATTGCTTGACTGTACAGAATAGGCACCATGAAATGGATTGGTTGATTATTTTTCTCTATTGGCATTAGAAAACGGGCGTCACATTTGAAATTAATTGTTTGTTTTTCTTAAAGATATTGGCGTTACGGAATAGGCGTGTAAGTTCTGTTGTTTGTCACTGTGTGTGTTGTCTGACACTGGCATGTAGCTGCTTACAGCATTGTGAAATTATTTCTCCGTTACTCTACATCATGTATGGTTTTAAAATGTGCTTTGCATGAGGCATTCCTTAGAAACTGTTTAGCTGTAACCACTCTCACAGTTTGTGGGTTGTTTAGTGTATGGCTTGTTAATATACAGTGTGACTTTGTTATCTCAGTCTTTCTCATCTTGAGTTGAAGAAATTGTGCCATGTTAATATTTCACCAACAACCATTATGCTTATCTCGAAGCATCAGGGCCAGAATGTAGCCCAGTGATAAAGAGCTTTCCTGATGTGTGGTCCGTCTTAGATCGATACCCGTCAGTGGGCTCATTGGCCTAATTATATACCATCCTCTCTGTGGGACAGTGCATATCAAAGCTGCCTTGCTGCATATAAAAGTTGCCTTGCTGCATATAAAAGTTGCCTTGCTGCTAATAGAAAAGAATAACCCAAGGCATGGAGGCAGCATGTTTTCTCTCTCAATGTCTGTGTAGTCCTTAACCATATGTCTGATGCCATATAACCATAAATAAAATATGTTGAGTGTCATTAAATAAACCATTTCTTTCTTTCTTCATTCGTACCACTGGCTGGCTGGTTCAGTCTCTTTAACATTGAGATAACAAAGGTAAACTGTATTTTAAAGCAGAACAGAAAAAAGATAGAGGATTGTTTTAAATGAATTCTCAAGGTCACAGCAAACCTCTTTTTAAGGTTGCCCTAAACTGATATTTACTTTTTATTTTGCTGTCTTTATGTATATTATATGTGTACAGTATCTTTTATGTTTATTTGTGTCACATATTTTAATAATTTGTTTTAAATTTTTGTTGTAACCCCTTATATTAGCACTTGTTTATCATTGTTGGATGTCATATGCCATCTGTAATGCAGTGTGATCAACAGTTGTCGTATTATGCACACTCATTGAATGTTATTTAATATCATGTTCTAGATGGATGCCACTTTGTGTCATAATTGGATGTTACTTTATGTGTGTGTGTCTGAATGACACGGTTGTCAAGTACATCATGTTTCAAATACCAGTCTTATCAGGTCTTCTCTCACATTTGAAAACATACTTTATTTTAAATAAAACTACATTGTGTGGAACATGCCTTCAACATGGTCACAAGATGATGGTCACAAGATTGAAAGTGTGTTCATATGTTAATGAAATCATGTTTTGTGGTTTGCAAAAAAGTATATAGATATACGGTTGTATATTTATATATAATATATGTATATATAATACATATGTATATTTACTTTTGTCAAGTTTTGTATATATTTGTTTTTGCTTCTTAGTGATTTCTAGCCCAAGTACTCTGAGCACCCCATTTTAATAATGTTCCAGTTAAAAACTTAGATGCTTACAGCTTTCTTCCTGAAATGTGCATTAGTTATTAATATGTCAAATATTTGTTATCAATGAACTTGAAAATTATCAATGTTCGGTATTTGATGTCAGACATAGTGTTATTGTTAAATTAGAGCATGAATCATTGCCTACCTGATGGTAGGCAGCAAAATTATGTGTTTTCACTACAGAGTTATCTCTCGCTGAGAGAGCAATTATAGCCGTCCAATTGTCCGTCTGGCTCTCGAACAGCAGAGTTCTTGGTCTTAATATAACTTGTTTGTAATTGTTGATGAACTTGTCACCTGTAGTAGTCTGAAGTGTAAACAACACGAAAGCAAAGCATAATTGTTTATCAAGTAAGAGAACAAAATGTATTAATAAATCAGACAAGCAGTTCATCCATCTGTCCATCCATCCATTAATCCATTCATTCATTCATTCATAAGTCCATCCATCCATAAATCCATCCATCCATAAGTCCATCCATTTCATCCATCCATACATCCATTGTGTCTGTCCATCCATCTGTCCATCCATCCGTCCATCTGTCCATCCATCCATACATTCCATCCATGCATCCATCCATTCATACATTCCATCCATCTATCCATCCATCTATCCATCCATTCATACATTTCATCCATGTATCCATCCGTCCATCTATCTATCCATCCATCCATCCATCCACTGCATGTGAAAAGCTTGCTTCTTGTTTGATATTAAGATACAAGTAACAAAAAAAAAAATACAAGTAGTATAAAGCTAAAACCTACTAGTAACTTAGTGTGTAGCCACAGAGAAGTCATGTGGATCTTCACAGGTGACCTATAACTGCATAACTGTTTATATCCATGTTCAGAGAATAGCTAACTCAGTGCAATAATGTGGAGATGAAAGGGTTAATGAGAAACATTTCGCAATGAAAGTAAAGGTCATTTATTACCCTATAGCAGTCTAGGATAGTAAAAACTGACCTGTAATCAGTTTAAACCTGACCTCAAACATACAGGGTGCTGCTTAACATATTCTAAGACTATTCCACATAACTAGGTTATTATCTTTTCTTAAAAATAAACATTTGATAGTATGTTTATGAATAAATTGCCACTGCTACTTTGCTAGTGTTCATTTAAGTTTTTAAGTAATTGATAATTGTGTGTTTTAATTATTAAGTTTCCTGCCAGTCCAAGTATAGGTTTCATCTTCTTCCTTCCATCTGTCTCTCGTCTGTCCAACATATAGTTCCAGATGTTTTGTTAGCAATGCCTTGAGATATTGAGCTGTGTTTTTGTGTAAAGCTTTATCATGTACTGTTACAGATCAAGTTTGACTCCCATGGCATTTTACCCATATTTTCCCACAGAGTTATGGCCCTTGAATTTAGGAGATACAGAAATTTGTAGGGCCTGGTAGGGGATATGTCTTGTTTTAGCAGTACTTTCAGAATGCTTGTTTAGTTTTATTTATTGTAATTTAATTTAATTTAATGGTTTTTTATGTTTTTATTTGTAGACGAAATGACCCTCCTCTTTGTGCAATCACCCAAGACTCGATGACGGTTGAAGAAGTAGGTAAGTTTGTAATGGTGACAGTTGACACACAAAGACTCAATTGTTGGTTGAAGACGCAAGTAAGTTTGTAAGGGTGACAGTTAATAAACAAAAATAGTTTTGTGTGTATAGCAAGAAAAAAAATCTTTCTGTCAAAAAATAAATAATTGTTTAGCATATTTGTATATAAAACAAATAGGTTAATCAGCTGGCACAAAGTAAATAATTTTGGTATGTTCTACATCTATGTCATTATTTGTGGAACAGTTGATATTCTAAATGTTTATTGTTTTTTATTAGTCCAGCAATAGGGGGCTAAATAAAATTCTGTACGTTTATGATATAGTTACAGATCAAGTTGACTTTATTAGTGGTTTACCCAGTTTTGACAAGAGTTATGGCCCTTGCATTTTGGAAATATGAAGATTTATTGGGCTTGGTAGGAGACATGTGTTGGTTAAGAAGTACTAATAGAAGTTTGTTATTGTTTTTCAGAAAATGTTTTGCGAAACACGGAGCACAATGGATTTCCTGTGGTGGTCTCTCGAGAGTCGCAGTATCTGGTTGGATTTGTCCTGCGTAGAGATCTTAATCTGGCTATCAGTAGGTTTCACAAATTACACTAATAAACATCTTCACAAGAGTATCAACAGTATACTGGGAGGTACAATATATGTTGGGGGCAAGAGCGTTAATCCCAGTGAACGCTTTAAAACAAAAGTAAAAAATATCCGTTTTGCTAAATGTTTATGCATGCTGAAGGGGTGATGGGGTATCCCCAAAACAGTGTACACCTTGTTTGCTAGTGTCGATAAGCAGTTTGTCTCATTGTGTTATTTGAGAGACAACACTGTCCTTAGGTGTGTGAGATATTCACTTTAAAAGGAATTTACCCGAAACAAATTTTAAAGGCATACTGTCATGGATTTAATTATCTTATTTTTCTAAAAATGGATAATAAGTCAAAATTGTATCAATGCTTGGAAACCAAATCTGGTTTAATTTGTTATTTTTGTATATATACCAGTATATCTAGTGTATTTGCAGACCTGCAGATGCCACAGATAGAACTCTGAATTGGTGTCTGTATGTGTGTGTCTGTGTGTGTGTCTGTGTGTGTGTCTGTATATGTGTCTGTGTGTGTGTGTGTGTGTGTGTGTGTGTGTGTGTGTGTGTGTGTGTGTGTGTGTGTGTGTGTGTGTGTGTGTTACCCCACATCAAAAGCTATGTAGTGACTGGAATGAAGCATGTCACAGTTATTATCAAACATAATGATAAATTTGTATTTGCACAAGATAGAATTCAAGGGATCTTTAAACAGTCATGACAACATCTACTAATGCACATGAAATATTTCTTAGTTCATGTAAATTATTGTGTTTTGCAGGTAATGCGAGGAAAACACTTGACGGGATTGTCAGCAATTCCCTGGTGTATTTTACTGGCCATGTGCAAGCCAGCTTGCACGGGCCTGCTCCACTGAAACTTAGAAAAATATTGGACATGGTAAGATACAAGGCCTACTATTGCCGTGAATACCGACCATCATGACCTTAATTTTTGTCTATGATTGTAGCTTACTATCGTCATAAATTTTTACTGTGAAAATTTACAATAGGTACGAGGCAGTTGTAAGCACTAACATAGCTGTCAAATGGCAGTTAAATGATGATTTTGTCATTTTTTAAGAAGGATACAAAATTTTTGTATAAAAATGGATCTAATATGTAGCAAATAACTTTTATTAAACTTGGCATTTGATAAAAACAAATTCTAGGCCATAGACTTTCACAATAAAATAGGGAGATAAATCTCATATCTTATGCATTCGGCAATTATCGCTTAGCAAATAAACTGACAAAGTTACTTCATGAATGTCCGATACCAGTGAATAAATCTTAAGGTGTTCCGAAAAGTCAGTAACCAATTTATTATTTAACTAACTCCTACTTCTTCGTAAAGAATATTTTAATCATTAAAGAGGCACTTACAACTACCATAAGGTTGCTTTGAGGAACGGCTGTAAATATTGTGGTGCCGTAAGTCACTACAATTAACCTTAGTGATAATTCTTTCATGGAATGGGGCCCTGAACTGTATTGGACAAAATTAAATCACATTAACCAATGTAATAATAATTCTTGTTTAATTTTATAATCCAGAGTTAAAGTTCTTTCAATTAATAAAGTATAAGTGATAAAATATGGAATGTTTCTTTATCAGGTAATAATTTTTATCAGTGAAGGTAAACCTTTTTAATTAAACCCTGGATCAAAAATATCTGTAGGCAAAACATATTAGCCAGTTGGGATTTTTATTAGCCATAATAAAAATGTTTTAGGCAAAATTGTTTTTCTCTTTATCAACTATCAACTTAAAATTATATTATGAAACATGTGTGACAATTAAAAATTATTTCGGCATATTGAACCTTTTATGAGAACTTGGAGGGAGGAGGGTGGGTTTTGTTTGTCAAATCACCAAATACGAATTAAAACAAAATTCAGTGAATCTTTTTCATTATTAATTCACAAAAGAGCTATTTCGAAAACTACATGCTCTTTATAGATACAGTCAAACTTCGTTATCTCGACCTCTGTAAACTCAAGTACCCAATATATCTTGAGTTCCAATGCTGGTCCAGACAATTTTCCTTTGAAATGTTACAAAACTCAACACTGTTGTCTCAAGCATACTAATCTCAAGTACGATTCTTGTCATGAGCATATTATGGTGTCCCAGCGTGCATTTTCCTGACACTTTTTAAATTTATGTTTAGGGTATTAATTTGATATGCCATTTCCTTCTTCTAACTATGTCATCCTGAAGAAATTCACACACAAATAGGGTTATTTTAAAATACAAAAATGACTATATTGTTTAGTGTTGTTACATTAACAGACATAAATTTACATTTGGGATAATTTGCATCAGCAACTATTGTGTTCATCTCGAGCTTGCTGGACAGGTCCCTTCAACATTGCAATAACGAAGTTTGACTGTATACAGTAGTTTTGACCATTTCGCTAACTGAAACTTTTATAGATTTTGTGACCAGATTTGCCACATTGCAAAATCAAATTGGGTTCTTGAAAACTTCCAATAATAGAATTTCAAAAAAATATTTATAGGACCTACGTAGTTGTGTTCACATTTATTGTTTTGTAATTGTATTTTTTTTAAAAGCTTATTGAATTACTGAGTTTGTTAACAATATGAAAAACTAATAAACACAATTCATTTTATAACCTAATAACAATGAGCATAAATAACTTGTAATTTTGATATGACACATAGAAAAGAGATATTTTTTTATTATATTGTTTTGCAGGCTCCTGTGACAATAACTGACCAGACTCCGATGGAGACAGTGGTTGAAATGTTTAGAAAACTTGGTCTACGGCAGACGTTGGTCACACATAACGGGTGAGGGCTAGTCTTCTTTCATTACACTGTATGGAACAGAGTAGTGTTGGGCATGTCACAAGTGTAACAAAAACTAGCTTACCAGTCTAAGGTTATTAAAACAAGTATAAAACCTGAAGGATTACATGATGTTTGTTGTTAATATGTTTCAATTAATGTGTATAATTGTAATGTATAGCTAGTAATTGATAATTTATTTGCCAGGGTGTTTTAAAGGACTGTTCCAGATTCATTATGGGTGAGGGTGTGAGACATTAAAATTATTATTTTATGGCTGTTGGGTCTGCCATATTTTCCAGCATTACCCTGATCCCCATAAACACTTTGTATAGTCTAGACACACACACACACCCTGCATAATTCCCTGCACATGTTCCTGTATAGGCTCTGAATGGGTTGTAACTGTTAACAAATAAGGGTTTATCTACTTATTTCTTCAACAGTTTATTTTTTAAGATAGATTTCTTAAATGTCAGGGGTGGGATGTAGCTCAGTGGTAAAGCACTCACTTGATACACAGTCAGTTTGGTATTGATCCCCATCGGTGGGGTCATTGGCTATTTCTTGTTCCATCCAGTGCACTGGGACTGGTATGTCAAAGGCTCTGGTATGTTTTATACTGTCCTTGGGATGGTACATATGAAAAATCCCTTGCTACTGGTTGAAAAATGTAGGGGTTCCTTTCTAAGACTATAGGTAAAAATTACCAAATGCTTGACATCCAATAGCCGATGATTAATAAATCAGTGTACTCTATTGGTGGTGGTAAACAAAACAACCTTTCTTCTTTTCTTTTTAAAATATCAAATAACTGTTTGGTGTTGCCTGATGATCACCTTATTCTGGCTATCAACCAAAGAACACTAATTCACAGTTAGTAGTTCTAATGATTATACTGCCAGGTGACAGACTGTTTCTCCATACTAGACTGACAGTCACCCACAGAATCACTGTGAAGTATTATCATCTGTCATTGTTTGTTTCAGTCGGTTGCTTGGAATCATTACCAAGAAGGATGTACTTCGACACATTGCTCAACTGGAAAACCAGGATCCAGAGTCGATTCTCTTCAACTAGAGCTAACCTCAGATTGGTGGAGCTAATTCAGATATTGTGTAGGTTGTGCAGCAAAACAGAAAATTGTGTGGTGTGGCATTGTGGAGCTAAACAGAATCTTGTGTGGCATTGTGGAGCTAAACAGAATCTTGTGTGGCATTTTGGAGTAAAACGGAATCTTGTGTGGAGTTTTGAAGCAAAATGAAAGTTTGTGTGTGGTTTTACTACAAAAAAGAATCTTGTGTGTGGTGTGGAGTAAAATAGATTGTGATATATCAGCATTGCTGGACATGATCTGAGTTTGTCTACAGCATTAACAGACAAACAGTTTATTTATTGTTAAGATGAAATTTGGATGATTTGGTTTCTCATTTAGATCTAACCTCATTGCTACTGAATGGCTTATTGTGATTGGCTCGGTGTTTTGTGTTAGCCAGCCAATCATAAAATAGCTTACAACCACTTGGAGTTGCAGTACTATTGGATGGCCAATTGCAATTGTCATTCTTTGTCATGAAATAACATGCAATGATATTGGTGTTGCTAGAGCAACCACATCTTTGGAATTGCAGTTCTACGGAATGGCATATTGTGATTGACAGCATTAGTTTTGATCAGCCAATCATAAAACAGCATGCAGTTGTTGTTGATTTTGGAAACCACTTAGTCAGATATTGTGTTAAAGTTTGGTAAAACAGATGGATTTGGTATTCTGTCTGTTTATGAATGTTTGTTGGATGGCAAGTAATTTCAGGGAAGTTACTAGGGGGAGTATTTCCAGTAGGATAGTGTTGACATATCTGTTGTTAGTTGATTCAGCTCATTCCATTTTTTAAGTGAACTATATCCATAATTGTTCTTTGGTGTGATATCGGCTTTGGAAATAGGATTAATGATTAACAAAATGTGTCCAATTATGGCTTCTTGTCACTTATGCCAAACATTTTGCTTTATTTTTTTATTATATATAAACATAACCACTGGAGAGATTTTGTGTGTTTGAAATGGACTGTAATTGGTCTGTTTCAATGAACCACTAAATGCTTTTTTCACAGTATGTTGTTAAATATTTGGTCAGTATTTTAATTTTAGCAGCTAGTGAAGTGTTTTTCACAGTTGAATGTGGACTTTTGAGTAAATCAGTTTTTAATGCTCATGAACATGTCTGCACAATACAGCAAGTAATCCTATATATAGGACAGTAATAAACGTGGCAGATACCACTTGTAGCATGAAAACATAAACCTGTTCACAAGGGCCACTACACTATTCAAAAGAGAAAAACAAATAATGAATATCAACAGTGAAAATTAAACATTCACAAACTTTTCATAAAGGGAAGTCTGTGTATTAAAAACAGGAAAATCTATAAGTTTAAATTTAAGGGGAAACATTATTCCAGATGGGAAACATGTATGTAGTGTGTCCATGTAGCTGCAGATATGTAGTATGTTTTGTTAATTTTGTTTATTAAGCACATTCTGTGAGAGGAAAATATTGTGAGTCTGTGACCACTAGCTGGTGTTAGGCCAGCCGTGCTGTGATAATACAAAATCAAGTTTAATAATCTCAACCAGTTTCGTATAAAACATTCTGCACATAATCAGTGGTATTTTTTAAAGTTTGGAAATTGTTTTCATTGCCTTTGTATAAGATATTAATATTAGGTGTTATAAATGACATATTCGTTGTAACAGTTCATGTTGATTGTTTAAAAGAAAGGACAGGAATGTTGGTTTAATGACTCTTGGCTGATAGTAACTTCAACATGGTAAATTATAACACATTGATTAAAAAAATACAGAAAAAATCTGCAGTTACCAAAATAGGCTTTCCTACTCTTATCTTTTAAAAGGCAGGTAAGATAACACATGCTTTGTCTTTCCATTATTCAAGCTGCAAGTGTAGCAGCATTCCGTGCTTCCAGGAGTCCCTGATCAGGAGTGTACAATTATGAAATGGAATTCTAATATACATAGATCAGATTACATACATTTTTACAGTTTTGGTGGAATCCTAAAACATAAAACCCCTAAATTCAATGTTTGATAATTAATAATGAAACAGATTATATCTCCATTGTTTTGGTGCATTGTTAAGTACTTGATCTATCATGTATAAAGGGTTTCAAACGTATTCAGAGATATTCTGATACCAAGGCCTTTTAATAGACCTGTATCACTGGTCCTGTTTGTTGGTGAGATTGGACTTGAATCAGTCCTAACTGTTAAAACACAAACTGATGTAGATATCTTGATATATTTCCTCATGGGATCTCACCTGATTGAGGTAATTTTAAAACAGAAATAAAAATAGCCAGCTGAACAATTTTCATACATAATGAAGGATGTTGTCTGCAGTGTCACTTTGTCTTTGTTTTGTTTTTTAATTTGTGTTTGTGTATGTACAGCTAGTCTACTGTATGAATAATGTGAATGAAATTGTCCTCCAAGTGTATGCTATGTATGTTGTGTTTGGTGTTGGGTAATGTGATCTCATAGGAAATAATATTTAAAAAACCCCACTTGATACATATTTAAAACTTGATGTCATGCTTTAAATATAATGCCTTGTATCTAGAGTCGGGACTCTGAATTAAAATCTGTCTGAATTAAACACCACTGGCGTAGCATGGGCGGGGCAGCCAGGGCAATTACCCTGGGCACAAAATTCCAGACTGATGGAAGAGACTTTGGGTATGTTAACAGTCCACTGGTTAGGGGATAAAATACTTGACTTGCCCTGGATGCTGGCAATCCACGCTACTCCACTGCTCAACACCATATACACTTATATACAGTTAAGTCTTTACTTAAAACTAGGTCCACATTATCAAGTTAATACATGTACATATATTCAAGAAAATCAGTTCAGGGCAAGTAGATATTTTGGGAATAATTCATTAAGCATGGTTAGAAATAATACAGCTTCTTCCATTGTTAAATATTGATGTTGTGGCATATTCTTAAATGTAATGATTTAAACAACAATGTAGAACCAACAAAATGACATGTATCTTTATGAACCTATGTGTAATGAATCCTTGCAGAATGATCAGTTTGGTAGTTTCTGTAAATGTTAAAAAAAAAAGTTACATTTTTCAAATTTTTGAAGTAATCTATGATCATAGCTTGCTGAAATAATAGAACAGTAAGAGAGAATTACCAAAATGATTACTGAATCTTACTTAATTTGGCTGAGTACATATTGGTCTCATGACCTACAGAAAAGCTCATGTTAATATCTGAGCTGTTGTTTTGACTACAATGCTTGCATAATGTGTTTTACAGTTAGGCCCAGCATGGAATTAAATAATATAAAATAACATGATGAAGGTACCTGTGTTTTTTCATTCACAAGCATTGTTACCAGCATTATCCTATGTACCATGTTTGAAACATTCAGTAGAGTAATAAAGCAGATCCCTGGATTTGAAAGTGGTAAATGTTGTAATTTTCAATGATAAACTCTGAAAATTACAATATTTACAACTTTTCATGTTCATAACTATCATGATCAAAACACAGGCAGAATCGGGTGCAGGAGAAATCACATTATAAGGATTACTGTTAAATATTGACATGTGGATACTTTACATCTTAGCAGTGCAAGGAATGAACAAGTGGATGGATGAGTGAGTTGGTGAATAACTGGAGGAGTGAATGTTTAATGACACCCGTTTTATGAATGAATATTATCAATATTCAGATTGTTTATACGAAATGTCCACAAACCCATTGTTATTAACCAATACACCACTGTGTTTAGTGATACAGGAAATAAAATGTCACTGATGGTATTGGTAATTGTTTTCAAATGTACTATGAAAGTAGGGGAGATGGCTTCTTTTTTTCTTCATTAAGTTGTGGGCAGAATTTAAAGTTTGACCAATCGATGTGTTTTAAATGGCTTGTTAAGAGTAAACTGTTATAAGCATGTGTTTTAAATGGCTTGTTAAGAGTAAACTGTTATAAGCATGTA
>JAECMU010071827.1:6098-16551 GCA_016106625.1 Dracogyra subfuscus
ATTCATTCATTCATTCATTCATTCATTCATTAGTAACTAAACGATAATAATTTCTATATCGCTATTCCTATTAATGCTATAAACATTACAATTATTTTTATGGTTTGTTTTTGTTTTAAATTATTATTATTATTATTATTATTATTATTTTTATATATACTATTATTATTATTATTATTATTATTATTAAGGACCGTGTCAAAACGTTTCAGCCTTGCTGTATGACGTTTACTTTTCTCATTTTACCTGCTATATTTATAGTTAAATGTGCATAAATGGAAAAACCGCATTGCATGAGCAAAATCGTAACTATGCATAGGGCAGAGACGAAATTAAGTTAGGAAAAATCGTGATTGTTAGCATGATCCACTATCAGGTGCCTGTCATATGCCGTGGTTTACGGCCTGAGAGTAAATAAAGTTATGTTCTGTTCTGTTCTGTCCCTAGGAGGACCGCTAGTTACTTAGGAGATGCGTAACATTTTTCATCCTCTCCGGTCGGTTTGGGATCGATTCCCGTCGGTAGGCCCATTAGATTACTTCTCGTTCCAGCCAGTGCTCCATGACTGGTGTATCAAAGGCTGTGGTATGTACTATCCTGTATTTGGGATGGGATGGAAGACCCCTTGCTGCTAATCCAAAAGAGTAGCATATGAAGTTGCGACAGCGGGTTTCCTCTTCATTGCAGTTTATATCAAACGAACGGATTACGACTGAGCGAAAACCCAACTCGTTTGAGCACCCAGTTTCAAAATGTCCACATGCCTTTAAATGATGTAACCAGAGCCCTACGACCGATATATAAAAGGATTGTGTATGCGCCGTCCTTTTTGTGGGAAAGTGCATGTAAAAGACCCCTTGCTGCTAACGGAAAAAGATGTGACAGGTTTCGTGATTAATTAATGTGCTCTAGAGGTGTCTTTAAAATAATCAAATTTAAACGATTTAAGCAATTGTGAAGCATAGTACATATCTTGGCCCAAGACATCTTGAGCAATTGGGACATTTTCGGATATAACATCGCCGCCACTCGCNNNCCCCCCCCCCCCCCCCCCCCCCCCCCTCCATAGGTATGTCAGACTGTATGTCATTTACATAAGCGAGCACAGTGAATCTAAACTGAATAAAATCGCCTCTTAGACAGGAAAGTTAACTGGATCATTGGCCATAAATGCCGATTGCAATGACGTTTGTTGACCACTGTTGGCGCTGACAGGTTTGTTTAAAAACGCTGAAACTAGTTTCTGAGGTACGTGCCTTTTTGTTTCTCATCAAATTAACTGTGAGCTACTGCAAACATATCAATGGTCCAAAACATAGTCCGTTTTCTAAAGTTGATAAGAAAAATAAGTACATTAGCAATAATACATTATTAATAATAGAAAGAAAAAAACTATATTACGTACTACACACTATGGTACATGGCTTTAAGTGTACAAGAGTTGTGTCCGTACAAACGCAGTCCAATTAACAAAGAAAACACTGTTTGGTCTGAATGTATCTTTATTTCCGAACATATATCCTCATTAGATACAGACAGGTTTTTTTGCACAATTGGATATTTAAAATTATATAATCACATTATCTTTTACAAATAGCTGCAAATATGTGCACGGTATTTCAATCAAAAAACATTTCCAAACTGGTGGTCTTTCATTTATCGAATTCACCGTTGACCGTGTTGCAGTTTGTGGGTGTTTTTTTTAATGATTTATTTTTAAAAAATTAAACAAAATTTGCCTTTACAAAAATGTCAAATTACTTGTTATTTAGCATAATTAAATAATCAAAATAATCAATGTCTGAAAATGCCCGCTAAATAGTTTGATTCCTGAAAGAAAACGTCAAATACAGGGGAACAATATTAGAAACATTTTTAAATTATGATATCAGACTGGGTGTTTCAAAAGATTTGATAATTATCCAATGTGCATTTTTATACACTGCAAACATTTATTATATACTCAGCACAGCATACTGACAAAATATTCTGTCGATAGAACACAGTTTGACACACACAATGATTAGTTAAGCTTGGACAATATAAAACAATAAAACAAAATCAATGGAAAAAAAACACATTAAAATTCATTTAGAGGAGACGGAAGCAATATGTGCTTTCTATATTTTAATTTGAATGCAAGTCCTGGAAACTGAGACAAAGTTCTCGAAATTAAACTTCTCTTTAGTCTTATTGCCATACTGATGATAAACATGGATAAAGACTCATGATTTACTAGTAAATTATAACTACTGAAAATTAGAATCCTGGATTATTTAAAATATTTGTAATAATAATATACAATAATAAGATGAGAGATAATTACATTTGACTAGAAACTAGTCTCATACTACGATTTAAGAATTTGCGCGATAAAACCTTTGTGGATCTGCAGCAGTTGCCTACGGCAAAATCATACAATGTATATAACTGTTACTAACAGCTGTGTTTTAATCAAAGTCTTCCAGTCAAGTTATTATACTATTTTGACAGTAATGGGCAGCATACATGTTCAAATCCGATGAGAGTGTGTGGTGTCATGAACAAATAAATGTGGGACTTAACATTCCTACTAATGGAAATACACCTTTTTTGTCTTCTTTTTTTCCTTAAATATAAATATTACTTTGCGAAAAATGACATTGTTCAATAATTAAAATTGCAGGCTAAAATGGATGGTTATAATTTACTTAAACATTTGAACTGTAGATGATTCAGTGTATTTTCACCATACTTATAAATACTAGTAAGTGTTTTTTATCATCAAAACGTAGGAGTGGCGCACCAGGGAGGTCACCTTTCAAACACCACCTTCTATGGGCCTTTTTGTTGGACATTAGGACTAATTACAGCTCATAGGTATATCTGCACATCATGTTTACAAATGTTTGTAATTATGCATTAAGAAATTTAACCAGTCCAAAATACTATCAAACATCGTAGCCTATCAGATTCTAGTTTAAATGCTACACAGAGTGTGAACTCTATTTATAAACAAATTTATCCTGCAAACTATTTCACTTTAGTCATTTATTTTAATACCACGTAAATCGTTCATTATAATCTTTGCATTACTTTAATCATAAAGAGTGGATCGTTGTTGTCTTATATATTGTTTAAAGAAATGTTCAGCACAGTTTATATAATGTCTGGTTAGTGAAGAACAAAATCACACTGAAGGAGAGTGACAGCGTGTGGTGTCACTGGTTATCACTGTTGAATCATTCCAGAGAGTAGAACACATGCAGCAGCAACCCAGACACTGAGCAGCACCGCGGTTCCTGAAATACAAAGAGAAACATTAATTCATGTGAGACAGACAGTTAGAGTGAAAGGCCAAGTATTCGAAACCAACACCAACTTAATTATTTGAGAGAAAATTGTCAATTTGGTGACAGCTTTGTGAAGTGAACTGCAGATAATTATCTGAAGCTCTATCTGAATCTGTGAAACTACATATTGCGAGTGTATATAAATATATCGGGTGGCCGCTCAAAGCGATAACCTTACCGAATATGGAATTGCATATTATGGTATAAGTACTGTGATTTTGATATTTCACACCCATTACTACATGAACATTTTGCACCTTCGGTGAAGAGTTTAGGCCCATATAGTCCAGAAAATACGTGACTGAACCTAGAACAAATTGCAACATATTTTGTTTATATTGTTTAACCCAGTTAACATTATATCCAAAATATACCCAAACTGACACCACCAAAGGTGGTATTTAGCATAAATCCAATATGGCCACCAACACAAACTTTGAAGCCGTATATCTCCTAATTGGTTGATGTTAGATCCCATAAATCTATTATGAGTAGATAAAACATTATACCAAATAATCAAAATATTATCTTGTTAAAATGTTGTGTGATGCAACAATGACGCCATGATGCAAATATCACATTATATGGCGTCATCAGGACACACAATGGCTCATATTTAAGATAAAAACTAACTTTCCAGCAGATATGATACCATACTCATAAATGTACCCCATATTTACTAATAATGCTTAATCCTTAATGGTGTAATATCACAAATGATAGATATGATCATAACATGTAGTGTCAGATTCAGACATATTGTCTCGGAGTTAAACAAATGTCCACAATAATGTCACCAATTTCACTTATTTCCTGATGTGCTGAAAAAGTCAGAAAAATTATGTTAAATTTTATCAACAAAGCAATTCAAATCATAATTAAACAACTGGTTCCAAGTCATCGACATTTCTAGCATTACTAACAACATTTTGGCTACTGACATATTTGGAATCACCCCATAAGAACCTTCAGATACATGCAACGTCAATCGCATCTCACACCTACAGCTTTTCAGGAGTTCATTGTTTTGTGTTCAAACTGTTATTATATTTTTGTAACATTTATCTCCAGTTTCTGGCTTCAGATCAACCTCTTATCCCACCCGATAGTATAGCTGATAATTGTGACACCTGGCGGCTTCACACAAAAAAGCTTGCACCTTAAAATAATGCACTTTTCACACAAAAAAAATTGAGGTTGTATGGCAAGTACAAATTTCCTGTATATAAAATGTAGATTAAAAATGTGCTCACCAAATTAACCCTAAACAAAATAATATTGTCCCAAACCAGAAACAAGTACTAGATGTCAATATCTTCAATATAAAAATTAAAAACCTGTTCTTGGCTTTGTATGGCAACAGTTGTTCTCAGTGTCATCACCAATGACTTGTGTAATTTCAGTGACATGTCTTCACTAACAGAACATTAGTGCCTTGATCTGTATTAACCTTTGTATACCATTTGCCACCACGAAGCACTGTCAGGTGCTTTTTTTAATAGGTTGACAGCCATTTTGAAAATTTGCACAAAACAGAACTCCGTGGATATATTTGCATACATATAATTATGGTATGTACCCTTCATGTACTGTGAAACAGTGATACTTCCAGGTGTTTGCGAACGATGAGCATATCCTTCGACAACTGTGACACCCAACATACGAACACATCATCTAGTGTTATCATCTGAATGATGAAAAACATATGTACAATATCTTTACCAAAACAAAATAAATAGGTTTATACAAAATTAAAATAGTATAGCTATACCATCAGACACCGGTTTAGCCAGTGAGGAATTACCATGTCTATCATAAATCAGCTGGAAGTCATAAATGTATCTGTGGACGTCATAATATTGATTAAACAACTTTCCTGCAATTGAAAATTGAAAAACAATAAGCATGTCCAAAAACATAAAACATAAGAATGACTAAGTTCCGACAGTACTTTAATCATTATTATGAAGTCAGTTGGTTCATTTATGAGTTTAGTATTGTATCTGCTGGAAACTCTACGTTTTTATCTTAGACGTGAACCTTTGTGAGCCTTGATGACGGAATATTGCGTCATGGTGTGAAAGATCCGTCACACTATATTTTTAGAAAGATATTTTGATTATTTGGTATCATATTCCTATCTACTATTAATACTTTTATCGTATTTAATATCTACCGTTTACAAGATATATTGCCTCAAAGTTTGTGTTGGCGACCATATTGGATTTATGCTAATTAGGAACTTTTTATGTGTCAAAACCTTTGGCTTAAATATACTGGACTAAAAGGTAAAATATTGTTAAAATAGCTACATATTCAAAGTTGTAAGTAAAAACAATGCAACGTTGTTTGCGCTTATTGCACTTCTGTCAAGCGTCGCATATTGTTTACTTAAAAGGTACTGTGTTGAAATGTTGCTATCGTAATAATAGTTGACCATATATTCCATATTCAGCAGAAGGACCACCCGACATACAATAAAGATTAATATAGAAGGTAGGTGAAAGGTGAATGTTATCAACCGGTAATTCGTATAATAGATAATGGAACAGGATTGACATGGGACATACATGTATTGAAAGACATGTGTTTTAGGATATTAAACTGGCTGGCAAATATTAAAAGATAGTGGTCACTGTTTGAATGGTCACTGTTTGAATAAAGAGAGATATTTATTACATTTGAGAACTGAAGCGGTTAATAACAGTACACACAAAATACACCATTGACAAAAACATGTTGCAGTAGAAAACAAAACCTCTAAATATACATGGATACAAAACAAATAATGCACCTACCACGGCCACACGCTTCTGTCATTATGGGAGTGATGGTTTTATCCAGGTAAGTTTTCGTCACAGTTGATCCATCACAAGCATTGTCTGTGGTTGACGTGATGGCTTCCAAACAGATTTTAGTTATGTTGGCGGCCCTGTAAATTAACCATTATGTAGATTAATTTCATGAACTATCATGAATGTACTGCCTTGCTAAGATGTCTTCGACTGTCAGAGCCTTTGTAGCAACTTAAATATATATTAAATACATTTGCTAGTTGAAAATGCCAGTGTATGTATTTTATCTGTTTCTTGTCATTCTAATATGCATAGCAACTGAAACGTCAAGTTAATTCCCAATACATACTTTTTTTTTTTTTAGATGTACACAATTATTGAAGAGAAAAAATCCAGCGGAGCGACTACAAATATACTAAGCTCCGCAAGGCTCAATGGGTAGGTGTAAACCACTTGAACCGACCAGTGATCCATAATTGGTTCATCAAAGGCCATGGTTTGTGCTATCCTGCCTGTGGGAAGCGCAAATAAAAGATCCCTTGCTGCATATCGTAAAAGAGTAGCGACAGCGAGTTTCCTCTAAAAAACAGTGTCAAAATGACCATATATTTGACGTCCAATAGCTAATGATAAGATAAAAAATCAATGTGCTCTAGTGGCGTCGTTAAATAAAGCAAACTGTACTCTTTTTTTTACAAATATACTAAAGACAAGAATGGTCTTGAAAACAACGATATTCTAAACACCAAATGTATTTTAGATTTATCTTTTATCGACAAACGAGCTCTATATGTGAAAAACATGTTATAGTGGCGGCAAACTCAGAAGTGTCTAAAATAGGGTAATATATTTACTTTTTTGTAAGGAGAATTTTCAAATTGCTGAAATGACATTGTAAACTGATCAGCTAATAACAAGGAACGCTTCCAACACTGAGAGGTGCGAACAACAGATAATTCATGTTACTGGATTTGTGAGATGGTAACATTATACTTTGGAGAATATTTCATATTATTACGTAACAGATAGCTGATAGATGTTTGGCTAAACGTACGTTGCACAACATATTATTACGTTACTAATGAAACACACAATAAAATACTAAGTCACTATATCACACAAGGTATTTTTTTTACAAGAAAACAAATTAACAAAAATAGTTACAAATACACAAAATCGGATATGCGTTTGACTATTTTCACATGAAAAGGTTATCTGAAAGAGGAATTTGAAATCCGATTGATAAACGTGTTATACATATGACAATTAAATAAATGGAAAGAAAGAAAGAAAGACATGTTGTATTGAACGACGTATTCAACACATTGTATTTACGGTTATATGGTGTCAAACATATGTTTAAGGACCACACAGATAATGAGAGAGGAAACACGCTGTCGCCACTTCATGGGCTACTCTTTTCGATTAGCATTAAGGGCCTTTGTTATACCAGTAATTAAATGGTGTAATTCTTATTTCACCGAATGGTGACCTTGAGAGTAATAAAGTTTTGTTCCATTATAGTGTACTTATACCTAATTATTATATCAAGGTTGTTTGCATATGTGTTAAAATTTAAATTAGAAACACTGAGTGAAACATATATGTTGAACACATTACTCTATGTATTAAAAATATCTCGCCTTCAACTTAAAGTTCTTTTTGTCCGAGATAATTGGCAAAAATGTATGTTAACTTATTCACCCATAATACACCTAGATAATATAAAATTTAAACAAGTATGTAACAACCATGATGATTACGAATCTGCCATTAGGCACAGTTTAAGAGATGTTCTTACAGATTAGTCAGGGTATGAAGTCATACATCACTGTCCGATGATTTGTCTATGGACGTATAACTTGTCTTGACCACGATATAAGGTTCCCACTCCATCAGTAGGAGGAGTTCCTATTTTTAGCGAACATTAGTGTAACTTTCTAAAACAGTTTCAGAAAACAATGTCACGTTTGACAAACATATAATACAAAACATATAGGGGAATAATCACAATTAGTGAAACCCATTCTGTTAAAATGTCACATACCTCATTAAAAGCATGCCTAGAAACCCACATAACTTACATACCGAACATTAACAGCATTTGAAATCGAAACCAATGCCATTTACTTACGTGCACTTGTTAGTCTTGTCTGTGGTGTCCTTCTTGGCGTAGGTGATGGCATATTTACAAGTGTCAGATAAACCTGTGGAATACATGATATTTTGAATTTTAAATCAACGTGAATGAGTGAAATATACCAAACAAACCCTAAAAAGTCTTGATTGTGATATAGACGTACGTTTGTTTTGATAGTTTCAATGTTTTTCCTTACCACTTACCTAGTTATTGTTGATGTAATATTAAAATTCAAGTGTGTGCACATTTCGCATGCTGACAATGATTCGACTGTTTCAGACATGTTCAACAATAACACTAATTGAATAACAAAGTGTTTGTTTCCTATTACATGTTGAAAAAAAACACCTGGATAAATGTTTGGCAAAAACATGGATTTTGGAAACTTATTTTATTTGGTAAATTGATCACCAAAACACCAAAAGAGGTTGTTTTGTATCACTGCCCTTAACTTTTAAGACCGTGATTAGGTTTGGCAGATTACTATTCAGTCGTTCTGGTAAATGGAAACAAAACATTTGCTACATGCAAAATTAAACAAGTATGTTTGTAGTCCAGACAGTTGTTATATTCAGAAATAATTTATCATGAATTCACGACAAAACAAAATACAAAGAAAAACTAAATCGCTTATAGATTGGATTGAACACTAAACACAAATACGTAAGTCTGTCTAAATTTGTTCAGTTACCAATTGTTTATAAATTTCACTTTAGGAAAATAGGCTAATACCTAGGGAAAACGTTTATTGATTGTATTTTTAATGCATACAATAAAACGAAAATATAGTTTAGTTTTATTTACCTGTTCTGCAGTTGTCAATGGTGTCGACAATTAGGGCGTCTAATGTAGTCGCTACTGCAGATCTCTTGGACGTGCCGTCACAACCCATTTCATCTGCCTTCACCAAACAGTGCATTGCTTCCTTTAGTTTTCTATACAGTTGAAATGAAATACAAAATTACACAACACAAATCTACAATAGTTACCTTGGCCCCTAATAACGGTCTTACAGAAGGACAATTTGTTATATGTATATAGATATAACATAACATTAGATTTTCGATGCTTTTTTTTTTTCACTATATATTCATCGGGAAATAATCAAGTTATATTTATTGAATACAATCGGTGATATACAAGATCTAAAATAGCAATGGAAGCGAACAAATAGGTCACACTAAGAACCGATCCATTGGATGGGACCAGGGGGACATGGCCCTCTAAATATGTCCGTGCCCCCGTTTTCACCCAATTAGTTTTCAATGAAATGCCCTTTTGGGGGCAGTTGATTCATTTGTCCTTTTCCCATATATCCATATTTCCTGTATCCGACCTTATTCATACAAATGGAGTATTCTGCTAATAAAATGAACGAATGAACGAACGAATTAATGACACTGAATAAAAACAATCCGTATGTTTAATGACACCCAAGTGCGAAACAGTATATAAAATATTACGTTTCAAAGGTAAGTTTGTCAATGAAAAAAAATAAAAATAAAATTGGTATTACTATAATAATGAGTTATCAGTGATCCAGATTGGTATTTGTTTGTTTGGGATATTGTTTGTTTGTCTGCTGTTGTTGTTTGTTTGAGGTGGGGTTTTTTAAAATGTATTTGTTGCTGTTGTTTTGTTTGGGTTGTTTTTTGTTTTTTGTTTTTGTTGTTTGTTTTTGTTTATGCGTTTTTTTTGGGGGGAGGGGTCTGTATTGCTGTACAATATACAACTATTATTATTCGTAAAACATATATACGGGTTTCTATGCCATGTCAGAAATAAAAAGTACGAAATTAAAAAAAGGTGTTTTTCTGTGGTGGTTTTAGCATGGGATCAAATATACCTGTAAACAAGTACTAAACGTCTGTGCGGAACTAGGGTAGTCATAGACGCTACAAGTTATCTCTGAAATTATCAGCTGGACCCTCCCCCCCCCCCATTTGTCTGATTTATTTTAAGGCTGAGGGATGGTAGTATATATATATATGTGGTGTTTATGTCGATTGATGTGCTGCAGATAGGAGTTTTTACCACACGTTACTATTGTCGTCTATAGAATTTGATTTGGTTGTACACACCCTATACGAGATATGCCAGAACACTACAGACACCTATGCAGGGAATTGTCATATTTTGCAGTAGCGGAATTTGGACCACACACACACACACACACACACACACAC
>JAECMU010071838.1:732-20699 GCA_016106625.1 Dracogyra subfuscus
CCCCCCCCCACCATTCCAAATAAAAATAAAAATGTGTCCCCCTCCCCCCTCCATTCCACTAGAGACTGGCCCCTCCATTAGAGATTGTACTCCCCACACACTTGAGATGCTGTTCCTACGGGGGGCTTAATAATACATTTTGTTTCCCTGCTACCATATCTAGCTTATTTACAGGACCCAAACGCAGGATTGTTAATGGGTGGGTGCGATTTAAAATGATAAAAATCAACATAAAAATAACCCCTCAAAACAACAACGATTACGTAACATTATTTAAATTTAATAGAGAAAAGTGGACCTTTAGTAATCTGGGGTGGGGTTTGGGGGGGGGGGGGAGCGTACACACCCAACTATAGCCTACACTAACTAAAGAAAGAGGCACAACTACCATACCTAGCTTATACAGGACCGAAACTATACGGTAGCCTAAACTAACTAAAGGAAGGGGTGTCTCCCTTGTCCGTTCCTCCTTCGCTAAGTATCCATTTAGAACTGCGGGCAGCATAGCCCAGTGGTACAGTGCCCGCCTGATGCGCGGTCGGTCTAAGATCGATCCCCGTCAGCTAACCACGGGGTTTTTTTCTCGACATAACCATATGTCCGACGCCGATATAACCGTAATTATAATGTGTTGAGTGCGTCGTTAAATAAAAAAAATTAAAAAAAAAAAAAACCCATCTAGAACTATATCACATTGATTTATCCATAAACGAGACAACAATTTTAGGTGTCAAGTGCTTGTTACCAAAACTACTTTGTATATAACAAATATTATTGTCGTTTACCCTCTAACTTTAATGTTTAATAATGGGAGATAATTCTTTCATTCCTAAAACCGTATCTATTTAGAGTTGTTTACCTTTCTATGTTGTGACTTTTTCTGTGTTTAATTTTTAAGTAGGCTATTTTATTTTTTATTGAAATTAAATTAGTCTGACATTTTGTTCAGTATAATAGCCACTGAAATCCGGAACTAAGTAAACAAATAATGTAATGTGAAAATGATTGGATGAATTAATGTTCTACGTGACGCACGTCACTAAATTTAGACTAAAACTTTTTTTACTTTTGGTTTCTATTTCCTTCATATTTTCCAAGTAAGTGGGATTATTAGTAAAGGAATTTAAAAATTTAAAATTATATTACTGTTAAAATTTTTAAGCAAATGAATCTTTGTTAAATGTTTTTAATATACTATATAGGCATGTAGACGTGTGCATTGTTTGACTGTATGATCAAGATTAACAGGTTAGTAGAATTCCCCCAATCCTATTACCATAATTATGAGTATATGTGAGAGAATATACTTTTGAGGACACATACGAGACAGGGGGCACAGGAACGAAAACTCAAATTGTCTGGTCACACTTCGATCATTCTCCGTATGTAAACACGGTATGACACCATTTTTATTTTATTTTTATTTTTTTAACGACGCACTCAACACATTTTAACTACGGTTAATATGACACCGATGACAAATGTTGGTTATAAAGAGCTCAAACTATTTGATTTAAAGTAATTGTTCGTATTTCACATGTCAAAATATTTGGCATTATGTTCCGTACGATTTACAGTAGATATTTTGCAGAAAATTTAAAAGATTAACAAAATAACGTGAGTTTACCATTCATTTACCATATTTTTACATTTAACATCAGTTTATATCATTAAAGGGACATTCCCGAGTTTGCTGCAGTTTTTAAGATGTTATCAACTAAGAAAGACTTTTTAACTAATGAAATTATATATCAAATATATTTTTCTGCATAAAATATTATTGGTTGTATATTGAACGTGTTTCTCATCGTTCTAATATTTGTACTAGGTTAAACTTCATTTAATTTCCTAAAAAACGTTTTTTTCGTAAGTATGAAATTACTTGAAAACAAAATCCAGTTTGGACCTCTTACAAATATTAAGATGACCAGAAACACATTAAATATACAGACACTGATATTCTAAACCAGAAAATATATTGAATATGTACGTTTAATCGTAGAACTATTTTATTAGTCGGAAACATCTTACAGTGCAGCAAGCTCAGGAATGTCCCTTTAATAAACCACTATAATTATTATTAGCTTTGTTTAAAAAATATGGTATGACAATGTACTGTTTAGTTTTGCTGCTTATTCATTTAAAATAAAATATTGAATGTTTTTTTGTTTGTGGTATTTTTTCTTCTACTATTTAACAGCTGATGCTTTTAACTGAAAGTGATTCAACCTTTCTCCTGTGTTTATTTGTGATGGAAAATTTGACTCTTGACACTGTATTCAAGCATATTATAAACCATGTACAAAATGTTTTAAAAATCAGTAGTGAATTAAACATTATCATTGGAAAACTTAGATATAGGACAGATAATTTAAAAATAATTCCAAAAACATAACAAAAATAAAAAGGAATAAACTTCAAAAATGTAAATGTAAACACCAACTCTAATATCAAAATAATATAATAAAATAACTAGTGCAATATGATTAATTTATATTCCTAGATATTAAAGGTTCTATATCTGTGTTACAAATAACATATTTTGTTAGTTTTAGATTTAACTGCAAACGAATCGATCCCATACACAATCTTTGGATATATAATTCAAGAATATTGAAATTGTAATATACTTGTACCATGTAAGCAGACTAAATTCCTGCCTTTTTAAATTGTAAAAAAATCTTAGGCAATTGGCGAATCCACAAAATCTTATTTACTATGTAGGACTTTGTGGACCCATTGTAAAAAAAAAAGAAACGGAAATGGTTCAATGACTCTTTTGGTAGTGAGTTTTATGTCAGCTCTAGAATAATTCGGGGGAATCCTTTCACAGAAATTTTTAAAAACTAGAAATGCAATTTAATTACATTTTACAAATAAAATTCTGCACATAATTAGTATATTGGCTCCAGCATTTTGGGAGGAGGGCAGTTTCCTCATCTTTCCTGCCTGTCAGAATGTGTGCATAAAAGATCATTTACTCAGGCCCGTAGGAATGATATCTGTATTTCAGAAAATATGTATAATGTCTGATTCACTCAGGAAATATGTGTATTTCCTGAAAATTCCAGGAATTATACATATTATTTTCTGAAATCTGATAGTAAAAATTATACACATTTCCTGAAAGCATTCTCTTGGGCCACCGGCCTCGGTGGCGTCATGGTTAGGTTCCCAGTCTAGGCATGGGATCTTTAATCCAGATACAGAGGCCAAACCCTGAGTGAGTGCTCTGCAAGGCTCAGTGGGTAGGTGTAAACCACTTGTACCGACCAGTGATCCATAACTGGTTCAACAAAGGCCATGGTTTGTGCTATCCTAGCTGTGGGAAGTGCAAATAAAAGATCCCTTGCTGCTAATCAGAAAGAATAGCCCACGAAATGGCGACGGCGGGTTTTCTCTCAAAATATGTGTGGTCCTTAACCATATGTCTGACGCCATATAACTGTAAATAAAATGTGTTCAGTGCATCATTAAATAAACCATATCTTTCTTTTTCTTGGGCCATGAAGAGTAAACCAATAGTAATATCAAAGAGCAGTATTTGATATAAAGTAGCAATTGTTAAAAAAAACCACCACAAGAGAATACTTGTTCATCTTGTGGGAGAAGGCTTGTTATTTACTTCAAACATATGTCTAAGGATTAGCGGTGACAAATCCTAAGAATGCTTCCTCATTAAAATTGTACGAAAGAGATTAGTAATCAAAGCACTTGAGTTTGACTGGTATAAATGTGCTTCTGTTTTTTGTTGTTTGTTATTTCTTTATGAAAGTCTTTGATATAAAGTAATAATTTGTTATAAAAACAAAAGAGAATACTTCTTCATCTTGTGTGGCACTCTCAGCAGTCAATATTCATGTAACCAAATTGATGTGTGTGCTACCAAGTGGCACTCTCAGCGGACAATATTCACATAACCAAATTGATGTGTGTGCTACCAAGTGGCACTCTCAGCAGTCAATATTCACGTAACCAAATTGATGTTTGTGCTACCAAGTGGCACTCTCAGCAGTCAATATTCATGTAACCAAATTGATGTTTGTGCTACCAAGTGGCACTCTCAGCAGTCAATATTCACGTAAACAAATTGATGTGTGTGCTACCAAGTGGCACTCTCAGCAGTCAATATTCACCTAACCAAATTGATGTGTGTGCTACCAAGTTGTATTCTGTAGATGACTTCAACACAGAGAAAACTATTTATATCTGCCAAGCTGTTCAACGTTACTCTTAACTGTGATGGGCAGGGTTTTACAAAGTGCAACTGTGCAGGCTCGAAGCGTTGTCTAACTAATTGTTGCTGGTGTTTCAAGGCTAAGATGTCACTCGACACTGCCGTGTAGAAATAAACTCTCCTGCATCTCTCTCTGCAGTGGGCAGCATAGCCCAGTGGTACAGTGCCCGCCTTATGCGCGGTCGGTCTAGGATCGATCCCCATCAGCTAACCACTGGGGGTTTTTCTCGACATAACCATATGTCCGACGCCTATATAACCGTAGTTAAAATGTGTTGAGTGCGTCGTTAAACAAAACACACAACAACAAAAAAGGAGATTGCACACAATTCGACAAACAGTAATGGTAATGGAAAACTTTATTAACGTCAAAAAATAAAAGAACAAGTCAATGATTACTCCACAATTGATGCGCAGACTGTCTGGGTTTGATCCCCATTAGGCTATTTCTCATTCCAGCCAGTGCATTATGACTGGTATGTCAAAGGGAGTGGTATGTGCTGTCTGTCTGTAGAATGGTGCATATAAAATCGAAAAGAGTAGCCCATCAAGGGGTGACAGTGGGTTTCCTCTCTCAATATATGTAAGTAAAATATGTTGAGTGCATCTTTAAATAAAACATTTCCTTCCTTCCGAATCTGAATACTACCAAACAGCAATATATGGTTGCAAATGAATCGCAACACACATTTTTACATAACATGGATTACAACTAATTATGTGGATAGAATGATTGTAATAAATGGTTTCACTTTCAGATTAGTATGTTGGGCCACCTATTTTTTATTAAATGGTTTATGGATCCACTGAAGTTCACTAAAAAGTCCCGCTGGAAAAATAAAAATGCAAACCTACCGGTACATTTTTTTATTTTGTTTACCACTGTACTGACAAAAAATTATACTTGTCAAATCATATTCTGTCTTTGTTAAATTATTTATTCAGAAGTACGTTGTGTTTTGACTTTGCCGTGTACTGTGTGGGTGCACAGGTGCATGGCCACCATTGTGTTGTTGCTGTTGATACTTGCAGAAAGTGGCTATATGTCAAAATCAGAATTTCAAGTAGCAGAATTGAATAGTTTATCGTAGTATTTCTATATTGACCGATTCAACATCATAAATACATATCAAAAGTATAAATCAATAAGCATCTATGTATAATACAGTATTTATATGCCTTAATGCCAAAGCAGTAAAATTATGACGTGTGAGGACTAATTTCTGTTGAATCCGGGTCGTTTCGCCCTAAAACCATTTCGAGCCCTGTGTTGTTTCACCCTTAGATCCGTTCACCCAGGGTTGGTTGGTTCTAAATCTTATTCGTACGGAGTCGTTTCGCCACAAAAGTGTGTCGATTCGTCCCGATTATATAATTATTAGTGTAATTGTTTTGAAATAACATGAATATATGCACATTAGTTATTTAAACGAGTTTGCAGCATATATATATATATGTGTGTGTGTGTTCATGATGAATAATATGGATTTCAAAATTGTTCTTATTTTTTTTTACGACAGAAAAAATTCGTCAAAAAAAAAAAAAAAAAATTGGATCCAAAACTTTTATTTTTATTATTATTTCGACCACCTACATATATTTTGTGGAAAAAAATCCGTAAACCATTTAATAAAAATTAGGTGGCCTTATGCCCGAATATCCGTCTTAATTTTGGGGCGGGATGTAGCTAAGTGGTACATAGCTCGCTTGATGCGCGGTCAGTCTAGGATCGATCCCCTTCGGTGGGCCCATTGGGCTGTTTCTCATCACAGCCAGTGTACCACGACTGGTATATCAAAGGACGTGGTATGTGCTATCCTGTCTGTAGGATGGTGCATATAAAAGATCCCTTGCTGCTAGTAGGAAAGAGCAGCCCATGATGTGGCGACAGCGGGTTTCCTCTCTCAATATCTGTGTGGTCCTTAACCATATGTCTGACGCCATATAACCATAAATAAAATTTGTTGAGTGTGTCATTAAATAAAACATTTCTTTTTGTCTTGATGTTTTCCAGAATTTGAGGGTTTGCTTCCCCTTCCCAGTCACGTACGCTTATGTTGAAGAGAAACCCAATAACATACACATATTAATTTGTAATAATATTAAAAGGGTAATTTTATCAATTAAAATACGAGTATGTAAATGTTGGAGAGTGGGAGACCCCAAAAAAGAAGAACAAGCACATTTCATTAAATGTAAAGGGACATAACTCATTAAATCCTAAACCTTACATTATCTAGAGTTGTTCCCCCTTGTTTTGAATGCCACTCCGCGTTTGTGGACGTTTTAATTATAATATGGAGACATTTATTTAATTTAAATATTATGTTGAATTTTGATTTTTAAATAAATAAAAAACTGTTTATAGCACAATTTATAACTAATAAATTTGATGGTAATGATTGGTTAAAATAGCGGTCATCTGATTCAAGAAAATAACCAGTTTCAGTTTCGATTTCCTGCTTCAGAGGTATTCAACTTTCAAGCAACAAAATGCTGGGGTTTTGTATTTAGGCATTAATACAACACTGTTCTTGTTCTTTTAGATTTAAAGGTAAAACCAGACATTGTTTATTGTTTTAATTTACTCTTTCTGTATATCCAATAATAATAAAAATTGTTTTACCCGACTGGCAAAAATTAATGTTTTCTCGATTTGGAGAGGCCACTCCAAAGCTCTTGAAAAATAATGTGTCCTATTACAAAACTTGGTAGGACTTTCCTTTGGCACTGTCACGTATAAAGAACATTATAGGCACTTATAATAAATAGAGTTAGGGGTTAAGATTAGTGACAGTTCTAAAGAAAAGTCCTTCCGAAAGTACTTGCCCGCTTGTCAAATATGAGTAAAGATTCCTACAAACGATTTATAAAATGCAAATACCATCCTGACTGTTGGTCTGTTTTTATTTTGTTTGAAACATAATGTTGATCACTTACCAAGTATTATTAATAATGTTTTGTCACTATGTATATATTTCATTTGACTTGAAGACACTTTATTACAGAGCTTGAACTTAAGAATTTATCACCCACAGCAATTTAAAAAAACAAATTGCCATCAGTGAAAGGGCTAACCGACGGCAATTTTGAGTATGCTGACGGTCATTGTTTTAAAAAGACTTCCAGCCATTAAACTTGACTGAAAGGTTATTTTTCTGTATGTACATGTCAATAAACTTAATAAACAAGAATTTATTATAAATGGAATTATGGACTACTAGCATAACGTAACATTTAACGGAAACTGGTGTTTCTGAGACAAGTTGCCCAAGTTTTCGGTGAATATGACATGAAAATTGTTCTATGGATGACATCAAAGTTAATACAGTGTTCTTGTTAGGTAAAAAATTAGCAGAGGATGCTTGCGTGTACACCATCCCCACCCCACCCCACCATTTAAAAAAACCCAAAACCAAAAATAATAATTGAAAATCAAAAAAATAAATTAATTAAAAAGGCATGTTTTGTTACTGTATATCGTTGTATGTTGGTCGACTTTGTAGAAATACCTATCTCTTATTTTGCTCCTCGGTATCTGGTACTGAAAAGTTGGTACAATGTACAAGCTGCCTTATTTTTTGTGCACTGTTAATTAAAACGTAGTTCAGTTAATATTATTTAAGTAAAGATTTTAAGATATCTGAAAATAATAATATAGGTATTTTTTTAAAGTGATCCCCTACTGTGCATTTTTCTGTTCTTGTTATTTCCATCTTCATCGAGTGAAGCGAGTGCATTGATATTATTAGCTGATAAAAATTAGGTTCGTTTTTGTAAAAGCGGTGTATATATTATTTGGCACCCAAGATAAATGAATTTAATAATGAACACTACCACTTCCATTTTTATAAGCGGTGATATCCCTCCTTCCCAAAAAACAGCAAAAGAAAAGAAATGGGACAATATTTCGAAATCTGAGGGAACTGGAAGTTGGTTCACATGGTTTTTACCTAGGTAACCAATTGTTTGGTTATGTGAATTATATTTACGAAACCCGTGGGTTACCAGATCGGTTACCTAATGTAATTGTATTTTAAATACATGTACATAGTTTTGAGCTGAAACATAAAGTTAAAACATTTAAAAACTAAAAATGTCTTTAATGCTTGCTAAAGTTAACACTATTATAAAAGAACCGAATACCAGCCTCAGTACTGAAACAAAATACAGGGGCATAGCCAGATTTTTTAAAAGCAGTACGCAAGCCAAAGGCGTGCCCGAGCGGAGATATTTGGTGGGTATCCCCCTGTGAACATTTTGAAACTCGGGACCGCTGTAGATGCAATCTGAGCCTTTTTCAGAGGCACTTTTTTATTATTTTTGTAATCTTTTTTCAAGTCAATTTTAAGATGATATTTTATAGAACAATTACAGACAGCTTCGACCTATAGTCCCGGATTTTGTTTTTGCATTAGGCACATGTGTACTGTGCGTAATGGGCGCTATGCCTTTGAAATACATACATAATCATTTGGAGGGTTTTTGCTTTGCATTGACTATGCTACTTTCAATTTATTGATGGTACTTCTATACTACAGTGATGTTCCAAACGTTTGTTTTTTTAAAGCTCATTATGCGATGTTAGAATTTTTCAATTTTTTTGACACTTTTGGATTCCTGTTTACATTAAAATTGTTTTTAACATATGCAAAATTACAGCCAATACAATATTATATCTACATATATACTTTTAAGAGATAAAATAGCAATGGACAATTTAGCCTTCCCTAGCGGTCTGAGCACATTTCTTTAAAACTTTTTAAAACATTTAGACTGGTCACAAGTTACAACTGTTGCACTATAATGCTTTTTACTGGTTTCCTGCGCATCAAGTATATAAAATTCAGCCTAAAACATTTGTCAGAATATTAGTACTAATTATAGTATGTCTGAGTGAATAAACGCCCTGTAATTGTGAACTTCGCAAGTTTTAATTTACATAACTAATTTGCGGTTCGGGTGAATGTAATTTTGCATAACTGACACGCGAACAGAACGGTGGTTCACATGAAATATTGTGCCCTGAAGAAACAAAAAACAATTAAATAAAAATAAACGTTTCTAATATTTTATGAAGAATTATTGAATAAACAAATGACAGTAAGTAAAACTCATCATTTAGGACCAGTTAAATCTGCAACTAAGGTTGAAATATCAGACACATGTTAGTGGACACAAAAGAGAGAATGACCATTCTGATCACGTGACAAATTTGGCACCAAATAAGTAGTTTTTTTCAGTCTGAGATTCCCAAAACAACAGAGTTGAAAATTAGAAGTCGCCCGTGGCGACCTTTATTGGCTAGGACGACTAAGAATCTACCAAAGGTAGTCGGCTGGGCCACCATCGATTTTAGTGTCTGGTAGGTATGGTACTAGTTTAAAAAAAACACCACTGATATTGAATCAAAGGTGATAAAACACCCTGTGTGTATGTTGGCGTGAACTAAAGATCTGATAGCAGAAGACCTAGAGCAAATTACCTTCAAACTGCGTAGGTTAAGTTTTTGTTTTGTTTGTGTGATACAAGTTTTAAGGCAATTGATGGAACGCCCAAGGTAATCTGAATGACACAACTGTAATACATGATCAGGGCTGTATCTCTGCACAAACAGTCGAATGGGCATTTGGCAAAACAGTGAGTCTCTGTCTAGGAGTGCAGTCTCTCATGAGGAAATAATTTGCTATGAATTTCACCTCTCTTGTATCACCACAAAATGTATTCCATCCCTTTTACATTGCCACAAAGAGGACTGCCACTCCCAAACTAGTTTACTAAAGCGTTCCACATTTAGTCTGTTTCTACTGCATTATCTTTTGCCCTGTATTGAAAATGAGACTTAATATGTTTAATTTAATGAGACATGTTTATTTATACTGGATTTCTTTTTCAATTTATTTTTTTTGGAGATAGTATGGGTTTAAAGCTTAACAGCATGTTTTTATATCAATTTTTACTTTATTCATTATGAAATATGAAGTTAAACGTCAATTCATTGATTTTCTTTAACGCAAACGGTTATTATTCAATACAAGACTGGTTTTTATTTTAATGTAGCAAAGCATTGTAATAATATAGCTAATTGCGAATTTGAATGATGTCAGTATTCCAATGACATCACTTTGCATCTCCTTACAATAACCATAAACCAAATACATGATATTTTAGTTTTCAGAACGCTGGAAAAATTCCAATGAAAATAGTTATTGAAATGTTTTTGCCTGAACATGACTAATGCACCTAAATGTGTTTGAAGAAAATCTTGTGATTAAAAATTGCATCTTTTATGAAATATGGATTTCAAGTGAAATTATGTTAAGATATGTTTATTGTGTACAAAGCCAAATAATTGTAAGGTTTCCATTCAGTCCCAACATCTCTACTGTGTATCAATTAAGAATAGACATATAACTCCGGAATGCATTTAATTGCCTTTGAGTAGGCTAAGCTTGATACATGTTGAATCACTTAATACATGTATAAGAATATGCCACACGACTGATTTTAATTTTAAAAAATTACGTGCCTCTATATCACTATGGTTTAAGGCATTTATATTATGCCGCATAATGTAGGGATTAAATAATTAAATGAAAAAAGAAAACAAACTTGTTGAGCACGGTTAAATTAAAGGGACATATCCTAGTTTTTAAACACTAAGGCATATATGTTTTACTATTAGAGAAGTTTTTGATAACTGAAATTATACTTTACTTAGCTTTCATTGTTTAGATTATCCATTTCCATTCGAAGTGTGTTTGGTCATCACACGCGTTTTTAATATTACAAAATGCATTTCTCATATTTTTAAAAATGCATGTGTGTCAGAGAAGTAACAGTTATGGAGTCGAGTTTTGTTCTATTTTTAGAGGGTATATTTCACCATTTCAAAGTCAGAGACTGGTGTTTCACTCAGTTGTAACTTTATCCAAAAGTGTTATAGGTTTGTAGACTAAACTTGGTGTTAATTCTCATGGGTTGAAACTAGGGTCTGTCCCTTTAATACTTTTTTTTTTTTTTTTGGTTTGTTTAACGACGCACTCAACACATTTTAATTACGGTTATATCGGCATCGGACATATGGTTATGTTGAGAAAAAAACCCAGTGGTCAGCTGACTGGGATCGATCCTAGACCGACCGCGCATCAGGCGGGCACTCTACCCCTGGGCCATGCTGCCCGCTCCCTTTAATACATGCCAGTTACATTATTTCTGAAGGAGGCAATACATGTATGTCCAAAGTTGATTAGTAGGCAACTGTAAAGTACTATATATGGGCAAAAATGCTGACATTGTTAATTTTTGACACAAGAAATAAAAAAAACACCTTTTAATAAATGTCCATTGTTTGGTAATACATGATAACAGGTTTGGTTTCCTAATATATTGAGCAAGAATATGATATTTTAATCACATTTAGCGTTTTACAGTGGGATATGTAAAACAGGATGAATATATAACGTTATTATTCAAAGTTCTTTGTGTTTTGTTTGTTTCAGAGTTTTTTTTACATTTCAGGTTTATACTTTAAACTGTTGTATATTTATAGCAAACCAAAGTACACAGATTTATATTAATTAACACAATGCGAAATGTTATCTGTCATTCAATTTGACTTGTTCTAGTCGATTTAAATTTGGTTATTGGCAAAAATAGGAATAAATTTAATTTGTGGGGCGAAAACAAAGAAAATGTTACTCATCTGCTTTTGGAATGTCTGTGAATAATGGCATAGATTGGTTACATTGCTATGTGCTGTTTGACAGCCTTCTCACTATTTAAGTGATGTTTATAAATAGATTTTTGTGTTACGGATTTCGTGCAACAGATTCTGTACACACAACTTTATTCTCACATAACTCGTCAAATATTTGTATGGACCACGGTTTATTTTGCTTTAGTTAAGAGAAGACTGCTTGGTATATTTATAACAAACATTATTTGTCTTTCTATTTTATTAATAGGTCATAATAGCGTAACATGTTTTGTTTTCTTAAAATTAATTCTTGGGTTTGAAATTTGCTGAGATTATATTGACTGTTTTTGAATGTACTTGGTAACATTTAATAATATTTCATTTAAAAATGCATAGTGTAAGGTTGATAAATATTTTTAAAATGTTAATGAATTAATATATTAATTAATATAAGTCCTTCATGTTGTACATGCTGCACAAAACTAGTAACAGATTTTGTAAGTTTCTGGTGATATGCAGAAAACACTTTTTTTGTTTTTTTAAATATGAATAGCCAAAACAAAGCAGGTATACCACGCTTTAGTTTAGTGCTGTCGAAGTTGACATATTGTGTCACATGTAGGAGTTACATGTTATCAAAATGAAACAAAGCATGTTAGGGACATTGAAAAAAACTACATTTGTGTGTGGTAAACATTGTGCCTGGTAACCTATAGGTTACCATAACTATATGAAAGTTAGAATTGAATTTTTGTTACTTATACTATTTTATTGTAGCATAATTGCATGCAATTCCTTACAAGAAAATAAAACACGAAAGTCTGGAATGAATTGCCTGGTTTACATTTGAAAACACAACCACCGTTACATTGAAAATTTTGTCGAAAACAAAACACTGTTCGACTTTTCTTACATGTGGTAACCTCTCGGTGACCTGTGATGTGAATTTAATAATAAGTGTTTTTGTTCTGCAGGATGTGAGTCCAGGATATGGATGTGCTTGAAATTTGAGATGGTGGTGGTTGCATGATGGCAAGCAGTAAAGGTACGGTATACCAGCTGATCCTTCTAGTAATATTACACTTTATAAGTACGCGGGCAGCATAGCCTAGTGGTACAGTGCCCGCCTGATGTGTGATTGGTCTAGGATTGATCCCCGTCAGCTAACCACTGGGTTTTTTTCTCGACATAACCATATGTCCGACGCCAATATATAACCGTAGTTAAAATGTGTTGAGTGCGTCGTTCATCAAACCAACAACAACTTTATAAGTAAGCATTATTATTGTGCATACACATAAAAACAGTACTTGGTAACTTCACTGCATGCATGTACTAAACAGTGACAAATCAGTTCTTAGCTTTTGAAAAACAAAGGCGAGTGAAAAATCACACTCATTAAAATGCTAAGGCGAGTGAAAACCAGTCATTATTAATTTATGAAGTAATTGGTACATGTATATGTTGAGACTATGTTGCAAGAATGAACCAATAAACCAATAATGTTTTCTTCTCATTTTATGTTGTTTGGTTCATTACTGTACTCTGACTTTTCCAATTTAGGAATAGAGTTATAATTTATTAAAAAGTTTCAAGAATAGTACTATAGAAATATAATTATGACACACACTGATGCAGACAATTTTTATTTTTTTTAAGTACAGTATGTACTATTCAAATAATTTGATGCACACAATTATATACACCTTTTCGGTGTTAGATGGTTTGATGAACGTGTAGGAATCGACTAGTCTTGAATTTCATTATGTATAACAAACAGGATTAGGATAGTTGGAATGGGGAAAACCGACTGGTTCCAAGGATGTGGTTCATGAACTATACGACCCAAGCATCTCCGGTGTACTCTACCAGGAATGAATGAATGAATGAATGAATGGTTAACGACACCCCAGCATGAAAAGTGTACTCTACCAATGCATATTAAACCTTTTTTGTTTTTAAATAACTCATGAAATGTAGGCCTACAATTAGTTAATTGATTATGTTAGTTGATATTGACATTCACATGTTATTTTTAATTCAACAATTACCAGCCAGTCTCCCTGCCTTAAAATAATGTAGCATGTATGTCATTTGACCTTCCACTACCAGTTATGAACAGCTCTGACATTTGTCAAGTCAGCGTTACGTTGTTGATAAAATAAAAAAATAAAAACCTCCGACAAAATCTATCATTACAAAGGATTTTATTCCAAATGTGGGATAACATAATAAAGATAATAATAAAAGCACACATAATTTTAGACCCCATCATCAATGTGTAACAAGTTATCAATTAAAACAGCATGTGCTGCAGATTGAGTTCCAAGAGGAAAAATAATCTGACACTGATAGCTCTGATTTGTCAATATGCCACAGAGTACTGCACATAAGATAACATTTCAGTCACATGATCTGTGACTTTCTAACAAAAGAAACAAACACACATTAAAAGTCAGTAAAGATCATTGATTACTGTTACTATAGAAACGACAGATCAGGTACAAACTATATTAGATTTATTTTGGTTACAATCTCCTCCCCCCCCCCCCCCCACCTGGTTCCTATGGGCTTGTTGTGTGTGTGTGTTTATATAAATAACATATGTACATTCATTAACCTCGGGCTGAAATACAAATATTTTAATGAAGTTTTATTTGATTTATTTTTAAAGATAAAAAAGAAAAATGATAGACATAAAAAAAATACCAAGGCTTATTCCTATGTACTTGTTATCATTTCTTTTCCTTTTTTTTAATTATTCTGTCTATACTTTTGAATTGTCTTAGTGTTAATTTCATTTCTTTTTTTAAAGAAAGTATAAAAATACACAATTGCCATATTCGGGACCTCACGTAAGCCTTGTAGGCTAACTTTTATGAACTAATTGAGACAATTTTACCGACATTGTTGATTTCCATAACAAGTTCATTTGTGTAGGCTACAGAAGTCATTATTTAATTCAATCCCTTTTCTCTTTTTGTCATAACTATATTAACGGCATAAATGAGTTATCCTTATAAGACGTGATTTATACTTTACAAAAGTGGACTGTTTGAAATCAGTTATAAATTAAATAGGCAAAGAAGTTTTGATCAAGATTAGTATGTCTTCAAAGATGTCCATTAAAGCAGTGTTTTCAGATTTGTATAGTAAAGATAAGTACCGTAACAGTCATATATTAAAATCTTGCATGGACACTACCATTCTCGTAACATTGTTTTGTTTTCTGGTATTATTAAACAGATCTTTCTTTCAGCTACATAAGATAAATATTGGCAATCAATATACACAATTATTTTACTGCGCTGTTTGTTAAGTGTAATGTGTGTTATTTTTCACACTCACCAGATTGGAATTATGTGCGCTGTATGATCGCGATCGCACCAGTGTACCTTAAAAGACAAGGTCTGACAAATAGAGGATAATAAATGAGTTACCAGTTATCAAATTTATGCCTTGAGTAAAATACTATATACACATGTCCATTAGGTTAAAAATAATAGGTTTGTGTAAGGTTTTGTGTTGGGAAAATACAGGGTAGGTACATTTAGGTATTAATTTTTGTTTTCTTCTGTTGATGTTGAAGAATATAATAAAATGTTGAATAACAAATTTATGAACATCATATATACTACTGAATAATTGATTGTCATTTATTTTCTTGAAATACAATCCAGGAATTCTAGAATTAAAAAATAAAATCCACTATATATAACCATATGGAATAAGTGATTTTCTTTTTAATTCACTTGTCATGATTGAAAATCCTCTAGCCCTAAGTCTATATAGTCCTATGTATATCAGAGATTCTAAAATTAAATTAAAACTCACTTCCCATAGTTAAATTAAAAATCCACTGACCATGTTTAAAAATACACTTGCTAAATTTTAATCAATGACAAAAGCCATAAATGAAAGAAAATAACTTTTCTTTGTATAATTTGAAATATTGATATAACTGAGCAGTGCTCAATTTTAAGGATTTTGGATCGATTGCCTGGAGGTCAAGTATGGGTTCACATTGAGGTTGCCCCTCCAAAACCTATTTCATCCGTGTTTTGAAAATTGAGTTACACGTATATTTATATTCCAATAAAACAACAACCAACAGGTTTGGAATTAATATGTTGTTAATGTAAAATGTAATAATGTTTTTAAATGTTTGTAGTTAAACACATGTACACATAGCTAGGCGACACATCAGCTATTTTCCAATCGAATGCACTGGAATGTTTACTATTCGGAATGCTTAAGCCGGTTACAATTTTCACCAATGTCTCACAGAATCGGCCGAGGATTTCGTCTTATTGACGGATGCTTTACTAAGTTTAGATAACAATAGTTTAAAAAGCGATTGGGCAAGGAACCTGCACATTATTATGCGACACAACTCGCCTTTTGGTGTAAAAATACAAAGACAGTTGTCCAATGGGCAACTAGTATCATAGAATTAAGATCGTTACAGATGACCGGACGACCGTCAAAATTGAACACTGCTGAGATAGTATCTGTTCATTTGTCACTTTACACAACAGATAGGTCATTGATTACTTTTGCTAATTTGCTAGTAAAATTATTTTACTGCATTAACCTATAAATCCCCTTTGAGAATGGCACAAAATTGAAGTTTTGAGTAAAATTCAGTATCTGTAAAGTTCTGTGTTTTTGTACAGTTCTTTACACTGTTATTGTTTAAACCTTGAATTTTTATATTGATGTTGATGATCTCTTTATTCATTTGCATTACCATAGCCAATGTATTTTTCATGCTGGGGTGTCGTTAAACATTTATTCATTAACCTATAAAACATTTTATGGCTATTGTGTATGAAATGAAGGTAATGAATGAATGAAATGTTAAAGAAATGAATAAAGTTAAACATTAAACCAATGCCTGCTTTGTTAAGTACTTATAAATTGGTATTTAATATTTATTTATATGTGTAATGAAAAACACAGTTTAAATATACGAATATCAGTGTTATTTATACGTGTGTGTGTGTGTGTGTGTGTGTATATGCAGTGAAGCCCCGTCTAAACCGGGCACCATTGTGATTGCATAAAATGTCAGGTTTTAAGAGGTGTCCAGTTTAGAATGGTTAAGTTCTTTACTGATTTTTAAAAAAGGACCTTGGAAAATGCTCAGTTTTTAGGGAATTTCGGTTTTCAGAGGATTCGGTTTTGAAAGGTTTCACTATATATGTGTGTGTGTGTAATCCGGATCTCTTCTTAAACCGGTCCATTTCTATAGCCCCGTCCAACTACCATTTATCTTTTAAGTATAAATCTCTGGCTAATCCGTATTCTGTCTATTCCGAACTCTGGAACAAAAACTAAGAACGAAAGAACCGTTCATGGATTATTTACCTCTGCTGCATCGGATTGGGATTTGACTGAACGACGAGCTGCTTAATTAGTTGAACAATGATAGTCAATTGCCAAGTAATCAGAACGCTGTCGCAAGATCAAATACAAAATGTAATCGTAACCGTGTGAAATTTACTCTTATTGCGGTAGGCCGGTAGATCAATCGGATTAATATTAGTGTGTGTGTTGATACCTAACTGATTTCACTCTTATGAACTCGGCATGTTTAATATATTTTCTTGTTTAGAATATCAGTGTCTGTTTCTGGTTTATAAGAAGCTCAAACTCGATTTTGTATTCAAATAATTTCTTACGTACAAAAAAATAATGTTTTAGGAAATAAAATGAAATTTAACCTAGTACAAATATTAGAACGACCAGAAACACATTTAATATGCAGCCACTAATATTTTATGCATAAAAATATATCTGATATGTAATTACAATCGTTACAATGGCTTATATGGCTGTGTTTCAAATGTTGATTGAGAGTTGTCGATCATTTAAGAACCATAACTCTGGATGAACTCTTGTCTAAACAGGTCAACCTGCAAACACATAGTCCATTGGACCACCTGGAATTTTAAAATTTATTTAGCACAGATGTAACATTTTGTGGATCTCCTGACCTATTTCAAATATCACCTTCATGTACAGTATGCGATAAAAATTATTTTGGTCAGAACTCGTACTGCATCCGGTCTAAAATGAATTTGCACTCGTTACACATTTTGGAGTCGATGCAGTCTTCTGCCAAAATACAATCATTTTGAATTTGGACATAACTGCCAGATACTTAACTATAATTCTAACCTGTAATTCAAACAAGTAATAAATAATTGGATATGAATAATTATCACACCTCTTGGTAGAATAGCTGTAATAAAATCCTTATTAATATTTAAACTTAGTTACTTACTTTTAACACTACCTAATCCCTCTTAATATTTTATGTGTGAATTCAATAAAATATTATTTAAGTTTGTATGGAACCAAAAGCTGGATGGAACCAAAATAAATACAAATGTACCTTGTGTAAATTTATTACAGAGGGAGGCCTAGGCATGATAGATATATTTAAATATGTTAAAGCTTTAAAAATTACCTGGTTTATGAAAATTGGAAAGTAATGATTCAAAACGGATTTCCCTGAAAGATTTTATAAAAATATTAACAACTTGTTTCGGAAGGACTGTATTGGGGATTTTTGTGATTTCTCTACAGCGATTAAGGCAACAGACTTTAAAATTGGAACCAATCTTCTATAATTGTCATATAAAAATCGATAGGAATATGTTTCTAAAACAAAAATGGCTCGAAAAAGGCATCTCTCAAATATGCGACCTAGTTAATGATCATGGAGAATTCTTTACATTAACTGAATTTAATTATATTTATGACTTACATGTGTCTTTTTTAGAATATCAGGGAGTCCTTGAAAAAACTAAAATTAGTAAGATAGACACAAATATTCCTTAGACAATTTGCCTGTCCAAAGAAAACTGTTCCATTAAAAAAGAATCAAAATTTGACTATTGCACATTAACATATTCAGACATACATGTACATGTACAAAATACTGCTATAGCAAAATGGCAAAATCATTTTAGTACTGATCTTACCTGGCCCATTATCTATTTAAAACTATTTCTCATCACACAAGAAGTAAAATTAAGATGGTTATTGCAACCATATAATAGGATATTACACAAAATACTAACAACAAATATTTTTGCCCACAAGCTAAAACATATTGATACTAAAACATGTACCTTTTATAACGTAAATAAAGAAACCATAGTACATCTTTTGGGGGAAATGTAACTTTGTTCAAACGTTTTGGAATTCATTTTTAAACTGGTTATCGAAATACTGTAGTCATTTATGTTACTTAAAACCGTCTCTCAGACTAGTCCTATTTGAATATAAAGACACCATTAAAACAGATAATATCTTTGATCTCTACGTACTTCTAGCTAAGTATTTCATATATAAATTTAAAGTGCAAAAGGTTAAGTTAAATATCATTCATTTTAAAAAAGAAATTAAACAAAGATACTCTATAGAATTTTATTTTATTTTAGTAAGAACCGTCTTAGCAATTTTGTTCACCAAGTGGTCACTGTATTATTCATTAGTTGAAAATATTTAATATAATAATTTTTGTATTATTATTATTATTATTATTTAAATCCTCTCGTCTCCAGCAATATATCTGTCTGTCTGTCTCTCTCTCTCTCTCTCTCTCTCTCTCTCTCTCTCTCTCTCTCTCTCTCTCTCTCTCTCTCTCTTTCTCTCTCTCTCTCACTTTTATCTCCCTCCCTTTTTCTATAGAAAAATGTACAATCAAACTGAACATATGTAGTCTTAACAATACTCATGTATTATATATATACAGTAAAGTACTTTTAAAACGAACACGCTTATAACAAACTACCGGTTAGAATGAACTGATTGTAAAGCCCCGACTTTCTCCCCTATATATTAGTAATACATTTTAATGTATAGAACAAACTATGTATAGAGAATAAAACTGTTAAAACAAACCAATTTTGTGGTCAAAATTGTGTATTTCAGTGTAAATTAGTGCATATACAGCAAACTGATCAAAATTGTTTTGTATCTTATTTCTGTCATACCATTCAGTAGCATTAACAGCAA
>JAECMU010071854.1:0-12804 GCA_016106625.1 Dracogyra subfuscus
TCGCTTGACGCGTGGTCGGTCTAGGATCGATCTTCGTGTTTGTGCTATCCTGTTTGTGAGATAGTGCGTATAAAATATCCTTTGCTGTTAATAAAAAGGTAGCCCATGAAGTGGCGATAGCGGATTTCCTCTCAATATCTGTGGTCATATGTCCAACGCCATATATAAATGTGTTGAGTGCGTCGTTAAATAAAACATTTTATCCTTCAGACAGGATAATACACTCCACGCCCTTTGTTACCAGTTATGTCTGCAACAAGAAACAGCCCAATATGCGTCCCCCGATGGGGATCGATCCCAGACCGACCGAACATCAGGCGAGCGCTTTACCCGCCCAGATAGAAATAGATACGATAACTTTATTTAGCCTTATACAGGTATGTTGTACTCCCCCACCGCTGGCTTTAGATCCGCCCATGCCGTCTGTTGTCTTTACGACAATACAATTATAACAGTAAAAGAAGATGATGAGGAAAGATGCTACAGCACTGGCGGTTGTTGTGTAATGTAACTAGGTCCTCACCCAAGGGAGACGTTATTGATTTTTGTCAGTAACACTGCATTGGCCAACTACTGCGGCCAGGCTGGCCTATAAACTGGTAGCTTCCCATTCACAACGCAGGGATGTAGAGCACGCTTTACAAGAAGTGGACAGAGAGAAAGAGGGAGGAAAAAAAACTGAAAAGAAAATATGGTTCACCTTTAAATGATGATCTGTACCTTTCTAGTGGTGACTACATCATTTTGCGGCGCTTTCAGGAATAAACAACCGTGCGTCAAGGAATGTGAGTATGCGTGTCTCGCATTGATTTGCCGTTAGATTCTGTTTACAGTTTTACCAGTCGCAAGTCTTGCTATCTAACAGTGCTTTCTGTTTCTTACTTCGGATATACACCAAAGCAGACGTCAGTTCGTTGGTAATTTATCAAAGGTGTGCGGAGGGGAAATCTTATCTTTATTTGGTATATTTGTGGCTGATAACGTTTGTGGAAAATGTTATGCAATAATGAAGTAGTTGGATTTAATTTAAATATTCGTAATTCCTGTCAAGAAAATGGCGGATTTAAGAAAATTGAGATGGTTTTTAAGTTACAATCTCGCCACACCATATCATCGCATATGATAGTATAACATAATTAAATTAAATTATAAACACAGCTCTACAGTTGTTATAAACGTGTATTATTAGGATTATCAGCAGCTATCACTAACATTAATGTACAAGTTTGTTTGCATGTTTTAAATTTAATGTTTCACACCCATTATTGAGAATATCATTATTTTTTATATCACACACCAATAACACACATATGAGTGATATTGATTTAAAGACATACATTGAATGCTTCTAGTCCTAGATGATTATCAGGTCGGCACAGCCATACTATCCAATGACATAAAAGTTAAAGTTTGTTTTGTTTAATGACACCACTAGAGTACATTGATTTATTATTCATCGGGTATTGGATGTGAAACATTTGGTAATTTTGGGATATAGTCTTAAGAGAGTAAATCCACTACATTTTTCCACACCTGAAAACACTTCTGGATACGGCAGCAGTCTCCGGGTATTTGATGAAAGCCCCGGACACATTGTGCACGAGACAATTTCTCCTGTTAAGGAAATACCGATGATAGATCTGAAGTGCCAGATTCTGGCCCAGATTTGACAGCAATACACACGATGCATGTCATAGCAAGACAACGAAAATACCAATTAGCTATAATTATGTTATAATTATAATTTTTATATCTATAAACATACTTGTGTCAGTCAGTTTTGTATGTTTGTGCAGTAAAATGTTGGTAACAAGGGTACTCCTCAATAGATCTTTTTTTTAACAATTAATAAATGTTATGTTTGATATAAAGTTATCCACGGAAATGGGTATAATTCCAGTATATTTCGCACAATGTCAGTAATGAGGTTTTACTTATGATTAATGGAAATACAATGTTTATTGCATCATTATAATGATTTTAAATAAGTACCATGCCACTGTACACAAACCACAAATGATGTAAAATAACCTGGGAGTGTAATGACATAAATGTACACAATGTGTTAAAATGTGTGAAGTTAATAAATCTCCTGTTTCTTTTTTACAAAATCTCCTGCTTTTTCAACACACACCTCCTGCGTTCTCTTGACTAAAGGTTGACAGGTCTGCATTTTTCCAGTAGTAGCCAAGGATCTTTTATATGCACTATCTTACAGATTGGATAGCTCATACCATGACGAGTCGTGGTGCACAGGAATGAGAAATAGCCCAGTGGGTCCACCAGTGTGGATATAGCCCAGACAGCCCATTCATCATGTTACCGCTGGGCTACGTCTTATTCCTTTGATAGTGTAATGCTTAAAAAGAAAAAAAGAAATCCTTTATTTATCGATGCACTCAACACATTTTATTTACTGTTATATGGTGTCAGACATATGGTTACAGACCACACAGATTTTGAGAGGAAACCTGCTTTCACCACTTCATGGGCTACTTTTTCCGATTAGCAGCAAGGCATCTTTTATTTGCACGTCCCACATGCAGGATAGCACAAACCATGGCCTTTGTTGATCCAGTTATGGATCACTGGTTGGTGCAAGTAGTTTACACCTACCCATTGAGTCTTGCGGAGCACTCACTCAGGGTTTGGAGTCTATATCTGGATTAAAAATCCCATGCCTCGACTGGGATGCGAACCCAGTACCTACCAGCCTGTAGACTGATGGCCTAACCATGATACCACCGAGTCTGGTATGTAATGATTAGTGACATGATTATACAGAAAGGGTGGTCAATCCCAGGACCATCTCCAACCCTCAGTAAGATCTAACCACGACGCCACCGAGGCCGGTATGTAATGATTAGTGACATGATTATACAGAAAGGGTGGTCAATCCCAGGACCATCTCCAACCCTCAGTAAGATCAAACCGGCTCAGTGGGGAAATGATGACTACATGATACTTAGTCAATGGTCATTTCAAAGTGTTTGAGAATCTTACTAAATTGTTCACTACAAGTTTTTGTTTTGTGGGGAGGGTTGTTTGGAATGGGAGAGGGAGTTGGTGGGTGGTTTGTGAATGTATATAGTTGGTGAAATGTCACATACAAGTGTTTATTTGGGGTGGGGGAGGGAGATGGTGGGTGGTGTTGGAAATGTTGCATATAGTTGGTGAAATGTCACCTACAAAGACTTGCTGTAATAACTCCAACATCACACCAGAGTGCCGCTGTACCCAGCTATAATTCAGACGTGTTGTCTTAAGGTTTTCAAGTTATTTGTGAGCTATTTTTAAAGCCAGTGTTTGTAATCCTGCAAACACCAGCGGTATGCAAAACAAACAGCACTGGTCTAGTGAAGCAGTTGAAGCTCTGGGGTCATTGCAGACACAACTTACATATATACAGAGAACTGCTTTTTACTTCCATCTCTGGTAGAGACGAGCGGGCAGCATAGCCCAGTGGTACAGTGCCCGCCTGATGCGCGGTCGGTCTAGGATCGATCCCCGTCAGCTACCCACTGGATTTTTTCTCTCGACATAACCATATGTTCGACGCCGATATAACCGTAGTTAAAATGTGTTGAGTGCGTCGTTAAACAAAACACAAAAACAAAAACTGGTAGAGACGAAAAAACTACACATTTTAATTACGGGTGTATCTCTTATACATGGTCAGACACCACAAAAATAATTAGTAAAAACTTAGTTTTTTGTTCCAATTCTAACCAGAGCCCTGTGACTGATATGTCAAATGTCATGGTATGTGCTGCCTTTATTTGTTAGTGCATATAAAAGTATAATTCCTTCCCCACTATGACTTATGTTGTGCACAGGACTTGGCTCAATAATAACACTTGCCTGATGCACGACCGACCCAGGGTCGATCCCCATCAGTGCATCCATTGTGTTATTTCTCGTCCAGCCAGTGCTCCACACACTGCCCTGTCTGTTGAGATGTTGCATATAGAAGATCCCTTGCTGCTAACCGAAAAGAGTAGCCCATGTAGTGACAATAGTTTTCTCTCTCTGTATGGTTCTTAACCATTATGTTCAATGTCCCATTGGGCTATTTCCTGTTCTAGCTAATACACCACAACTGGTATATCAAAGTATGTACTATCCTGTCTTGTGAGATGATGCATATAAAAGATCCCCTGCTACCAATGGCAAACTGTAGCATGTGTCCTCTTTAACACTGTTAGAGTTACCAAACCTTTGACATCCAATAACCGATGGTATTGTAAAACAAAACAAAAATGTTTATTATTTTATATGTCCAATGCTGTATAGCCATAATTAAAATGTATTAAGTGTGTCATTGAATATAATATTTATTCCTTTCCTTCTGTGAACTCTGTTTATAAATAAATTTTCTTCTATGTAGCAAATATTGTTTCAGTCTCTATTTAAAAACATAAGACATTTTGTGAAACAAACAGATTCCAGGGATGTGTTGGTGGAAAGTTAAAAATATAAAATGATCCAACTCGGAGATTGAGAACACTTCCAAGGATCTGCTGCCAGAAAGGTCACAATTATATAATTAAACATGAGTTCTTTACCAACTAGTCTCATGGCATATTTGACATTACCAGAAGACACGGGTTGTTGATAGGTAACAAATGTGATTTGTACCGTAGATCCTCAACGGATAACTGAATCCGTACATGACCCATGAGGAAATGGGTTTAAAGGTCAAAAGAAGGAGGAATGAAATAGTGGTTTCTATAATATATACTTTTTCATATGTCTGCACATTGTGGTAATAACCTCTATCTCCAACACATATGGCTAGTTCTTTACCTAATAGCATCTCAGTAGGTCAAAGTTTAAAGTAATGTCATCTTTAAATAGAGCATTTAATACTACCATGCCTGATATTGTTGTAAAGTGTTTTATATATTATAGAATGTATGAGGAAGTGTGGGTTTGTGTAAAACAAGTTAATTTGTATTATTTTTAATGAATCAACACTTTTGATTGCATTCTCCAACAAGGAATACTTACAAAACAAATAACTCAAAATGACGTGATCCTTTCAGATCTAACGTGAATTATTCGTGCACTAAATTCTCATCAGTGGATGGCTGGCACTAACTGTGATGTGCACAATAAACATCATCTCTTATTTTCTGTTTAGCTTCTGACAGTCCTGGTTGTATTTCACCAGAATTTATCCTGGTCATTAATATCACGGTTATACAATTTGCATGTTTATTCAATGCTGCAAATGTTTGGCCATGTCGGCTAAAGCATTGTATTTGTTGACAATGTACAAGTTTTGTTAGTAGTGTGTTCAAATCCCCAATGTTCATATTCTTTTGTTAATAGCTGTAGATTGTTGAGAAATAAACTACACCTAAAACAATAGGTGACGTCACAGGTTTGGATTCATTTCACAATTTGAATTGTTAACGCCATTCTACTGCATACTTCAAATGAAGGACCATAGTTTGACACCCAATAGCTGATGTATTTTTCATGCTGGGGTGTCATTAAACATTCATTCATTTAAATGAAGGAGTTTGCAGACAGTTTTGTCTTGAACTATGGTAGTGGGAAAAGTTGTCTTTTAACTGTTTTTGAGGGTTAGGTATATATGGTCTAGAGGAATTTTTACTTAGGTGTGCTGTATATATTTTTTTCTGCTGATTCAGACTTTGTAGGATGTCCACATGGATAATCCATCCGGCACCCTTGAGGAATTTGAAAAATCAAAGATGGTGGCTTTCCACAGGAAAGCACATACCACGGCTGTTGACCATTTGTGGTGCACTGGATGAAATGAGAAACCCCCAGTCAGGTGAATGGATTCACCGAAGCAGTACAATCCTGCGATGCAAGCACCCCAGGCGAGCATTCAACTGATGTAGCTAAATACTACCCTTAATCATATGTTACATACTAAATAGTCGTAGTTTAAATTAAGTATAGAGATGTCGTTAAACAAGCATTCTGTTACATGCTAAATAGCCATGGTTTAAATTAAGTATAGAGATGTCGTTCAACAAGCATTCTTGTGAGTTCGGGATGTAGCCCAGTGGTAAAAATGCTTGATGTGTGGTCGGTTTGGGAATAATCCCCATCGCTGGGCCCATTGAGCTATTTCTCATTCCAGCCAGTGCACCACGACTGGTATATCAAAAGCCGTGGTATGTGCTATCCTGTCTGTGGGATGGTGCATATATAAAATATATCTTGCTACTAATGGATAAATGCAGTAGATTTCCTCATTGTTTGACATCCAATAGCTGATGGATGATTAATAAATCAATGTGCTCTAGTGGTGTCATTAAACATTCCTTTTCTTCTTTTGTTGCCCTTGTAGATTGCGTGCTGAGGATGTAGGTGATGTTTGATGAGCTCTAGGCATCAGTTTGGCCATTAAATAAAAGCCGTGCTTTCTGCCGGCTTTGGATCATGATTTATGTTATTGATTTTCCTCCTCTCACGAAGAGGCACCAGTGATTGCATCAGTTGTTTGTGTTTGCATTTTGACATTCAGCTAGTCGTGTGTGGCAACAGTCACTGAAGTGTGTCTAATTGGCTAGTTTGTCAGTGGTTTTAATTGTTTTTATTTAAATATTTAAAATTACAATATTTGTTCTTCAACAACTAGCGGATTTGATTTATAGTAATAATATTCCTCAGTAAATACAAGGATAAGAACAATTTGCAAATGGAATGAGATCAAAATGGTTAAAAAAATTACTTGCAATTATTTTAAATGATGAATTCTTCTTTGAGGCTGTTGAAAGGTTTCTGTTGCTAATTATTGCTGTAATCAACTGACAAAGTTCAGTAAGTAGCTTGGTGGTTAAATGTTGTGCATTTGCAGTTGCTGTAGACATTAAGAAACCTTCAACCTAGTGATCAAGTCATTGGGCTTAACATGCACATTCAGAGCAAGCTGTAGTAGCACACGCCTGTCCTGGGTACAGGTGTCAACTTACCTGATACGCCGGCTCCTTCGTGGGAGGAGGGACCACCCGTGCTGGCAGCCAGTGGTATTTGTACTACTATTGAATTTTGAATGTTCCATAGGAATAAGTAAAACATTTTAATAATTGCACAGTTTTCGTGACATCATTTTGCTCCATGATTTGGAATGATTCATGAAAAGTATACTTAAGGAACTATCAACATAATCAGTTTTAATGAGAAAGGGCAATATCCCTTTTCTGGTGGATAAAAATGAAAGGGGCGGGATTTAGCTCAGTTAGTTGACACTTCCCTGAAGTGCTTGCGAGTCACAGGATTGAATCACCTCGGTGGATCCATTCAACTGATTGAGTTTTTCTCATTCCAAGTAGTGCATCACAATTGGTCAATTAAATTTAAAGGTCATGATATATGTTTTCCTGTCTGTGAGAAAGTACATATAAAAGATTCCTTGCTGCTAATGGGAAAAATGTAACGGGTTTCCATTGATGACTACAAGTTACAACTCAGAATTACGAAATGCTTGACAGTAGACATCAAATAGCCAAAATATTTAAATGTGCTCATAACGGTGTCATTAATATATATATATATATATATTCCTTTTGTTTAATTTTTCTCATATGTAAAGTAATTCTGTCAAAATAACTATTATACATATTAGACAACAAATAACCATAGTTTAAACAGTGCAGGGCTCAGAAAATTGCAAGAACAAACAAAATTCATTTGTTCATTAAATTTATGACATTGTTTACGTTTACACAGACGTAATGGGTTTTACAAAAAGGAAATGGGTCGCCTGAATTCATTTATACGTAAATATTTATAGCACTATTTACATGGATATAACGGGTTACGCAAAAGCGAAATGGGTTACATAGATTTATTTCTGTGTGACCGATAAATGGGTGTCGCATATTTTCAGTTGTCAAATGCCTGAGATATCCTGATATGTCATTAACAAAATAGACCTTTCCATGGTTTTCAATAAATACAAATGTTTCGAGCCCTGACGTTGTGTTAAGTAGCGATGGTGGACATATTTGTTGTTAATTTAACGGTGTGAGATGTCACACTGTCGATGTGGCGCTGATCGTCATCGGATTGCGTCAGAGTTACATCAATCAATATCGATGAAACAAGAACCTTCTGTGGGCTAGTGGGGATTTTTTGTGAGTCTTCACTCTTCTCTTTCAAGACTGTTCAGTTTGATTAAAGTGCCATTGTCGTTATTAACATTGATCTGTAAATGCTATTTTTACATTGCTTTGTGTTAAACAACTGCATCAGCAGTTCAATACAGATTACTCACAAAAATGTTCGTAATTGTTTTTTGGGTTTTTTTAAATTATGTTACCCGGTTCTCACAAAATGTAACATAATGTTTGGGGTTTTTAAAATTAAATTTCGTTATGCAGTACTAGCAATATGTAAGGCTATGTTTTTTTGTTTTTTTAATCATATTACACAGCAAGTACTACTACCAACAAAATTTAACATAATGGGGTGGGTTTTAAAATTATGTTAGTCAGTGCCAACAATATTTAATACAAAATAAGTAGGAACAAACAGGCTCCCATTTTTGTAAGGGCGTGGGGGCAGGCTGGGTTTTCCATAAATAAAACAAAAATGCCCAAATCTGGATAACAATATTTTATTATTATAGTATTACTACCAAACAGCCAAATATGACTGCAAACAGATCGGTACACAATTGTACATTGATTACAACTAATTTTGAGAGTAAAATGGTGGAAATACATGGTAAAAATTTCTCAGATTAACACATTGTCCCCGGATATCTGTATAATTTTAGACCAAATTTGAGGTTTTGCTCCAGCACTGGGTAGGGGGGGGAGGAGGGACTGTTGCCCCCTATCTTGTACGCTGATGTAAACAAATGACCAACACTGATGTACATGTAGGTTTAAATTTTACAATGACAAGCCACACCAGATTCTTGGAAGGGTATATAAATACCACTGTTGTATCTGTAGCTGTGGACTGCTGGTACTCCCTTGTGCCCGCCAGTGCAGGCGTCCCTTCTTCACCCCCCTCCCACACCACTTTCTTGTCCCTGATGGTGGGATCCAGCCAAGGCCAGTCCCTGCGCCCGGGACAAGCATGCGCTACAACAGCTTGCTCTGAATATGCACGTAAATCCTTGAATCGAATTGTAGCTGTTTGTAGACTTAGTTTAGTAAGATCAGACCTGATTACATCAGGGAAGACGGAAGATATTCGTAGCAGTGTAAGAAAGATGCATAGCTCCATAGTTTGCCATTCTAATACTCAACAACAAAAGAAATGCAATTTTGTTTTTTATAATTTTCAATGATACATTTTATTTGCTGAAAAACTTGTCAAAATAGGCTTAAACTGTTTACAAGACACTGATCATGTTAATACACACAAACTAAGGGGATTCAGATTATTGTAAACAACAGGCCTTCTAGAATGTTTATCAAATCCACTAGCCATGGGATCAGTGATTTTTAACTAGCCACAATTAAACATGCACTAACCCTACAGTACTTCAAGTTAATACAATTTGACTAAATAATAGTAATAATCGGATAAGTCACCTAAAGAGGGAGATAAAGCTTAAAAACACCATCATTGGGGTGGTTGAGGTGGAGGCAGGATATTCATATTTACAGGCAACAGTAGTTATTCACTAGCCTAACACTGAATATCACTAGCCATAGGAGCGGGGCTACCATAATCTAGAATCCCTGAGTAAAAAAAGTAAAATTACAGACCTCAGTTTGAATCGTTGAAAATGGACATTTAAGTTTAGTTGATCAAAAAAGACAAATCTTTATAACCATTATTTCTCAGAGATATGCATGTCACATTGGCATAGGAAGTGTGTGTGTGTGTGCATGTGCTACACCCACTTTGTAGGAACAGCGATGGTTTCTATATATTTATACATGTATTTATATATATGTGTGTGTGCTCACCCCCCCACACACACACACACTTTTTGGCACCTTCCTACGCTCGTGCATGAGTTTTCAAAATGATGAAAAAAGGATTTGTGTCATTACAAACAGCAGGATGATTACAAACACTTTGGATATTTGGAAACAATAAAATATAAACAATGTCTGTGTTGCGGTGTTTAAAAACTGGGGTCTGTCACTTTAAAGAAAACTAAATTTATGTTCACATTTCCTTTGTTGCTGAGTATATTTGCATATTTTGCCCACTGATCAGATTTTGACAGAATTATCACGGAGATGGAGACTATAGCAAGCCCTAGCTGCCGTTTGTTAGCCAGCTGCAAAATGTTGTGGATTACCAAGAGAAAATTCATTATTTTTATTGTACCATAATGCAGATAATTTACCTCTTTATCTTTTCATGTCGGCGTAAGTCTAATGAAGGGAACATTAAAACTGTAATAACAAACTTTAATGGGAAAGTGCACGTAACCATATTGAGGAACACAATTGTGCCTAGATCAAACTGCTAGTTCAGACATCATCAGTGTATAGTTCCTATGCACACTGATGTCGCTTAAAACATTCAAATCAATAATTCATTTTCTTTAGAAACATGCCATCACTGATTGCAAACTCTAGTTTGGTGTAATATTGGATTGCTAAAAATTATATTCATTTTTGATATTAACCATATTAACTGTCACTATTGTACAGTTCAGTACAGTTGTGATATTAACTGTCACTGTTGTACAGTTCAGTACAGTTTTGATATTAACCATATTAACTGTCACTGTTGTACAGTTCAGTACAGTTGTGATATTAACCATATTAACTGTCACTGTTGTACAGTTCAGTACAGTTTTGATATTAACTATATTAACTGTCACTGTTGTACAGTTCAGTACAGTTGTGATGTTAACCATATTAACTGTCACTGTTGTACAGTTCAGTACAGTTGTGATATTAACTGTCACTGTTGTACAGTTCAGTACAGTTTTGATATTAACCATATTAACTGTCACTGTTGTACAGTTCAGTACAGTTGTGATATTAACCATATTAACTATCACTGTTGTACAGTTCAGTACAGTTTTGATATTAACCATATTAACTATCACTGTTGTACAGTTCAGTAGTTTTGCCAGTTTATGACAGACACAATTCTGTATCAATATTTTTGGTGATTTTAACATTAACGTTTGTGTTTGTTTAACACTACCACTAGAGCACATTGATTAATTAATCATGGGATAAATATTGGATGTTAAACATGTAATCCCCAGAGGAAAACCACTACATTTTTGCATTAGCAACAACAGATCATTTTTGCATTAGCAACAACGGATCATTTTTGCATTAACAACAACGGATCATTTTTGCATTAACAACAACGGATCATTTTTGCATTAGCAACAACGGATCATTTTTGCATTAGCAACAACATATAATTTTTGCATTAGCAACAACGGATCATTTTTGCATTGGCAACAACGGATAATTTTTGCATTAGCAACAACAGATCATTTTTGCATTAGCAACAAAGGATCATTTTTGCATTAGCAACAAAGGATCATTTTTGCATTAGCAACACAGTGGTACTAGATGAAATAAAATCTTATCTTGCTTATCTAAGTAAATGATTTTCACTTTAAAGAAGTGGAAAATAACCATGTTAGTATATGATAGATAATATATTCAAGATTTCTTTGTTGTTGTTTTTTCTCACTTTTCTACCTTTTGTATATTCTTTGTTATGATCAGATTCAGACAGCAATGATCGAAATGTACCTTATGGCTGATACTTAATCAGCAGGAGTCCATTGTCCTGTTTTCCCATGATGCTAGAAGTTTGTTTTGAAGACAAAAACACCCACTAAAGCATGTTTTATTTACGCTGCTAAATGACTTGGAAGCATTGATTATCCTACTTCATACACTTTGAACTTTGCACGTCCTATATTATTTAAGATAATGAACACTTTGTCAGTATTTATCTGTAACCTCAATAATGCTGTTCATTCCGTGAATGCGTGAATACGGTTACTGTCAGTTAGCACCAAACATCTTGGCAGCCAGTGTTCTGCTGTGTGTTTTTTCCTCCAGTATTGATTGATGTCACTTGGAAGGCGGGTTTCCGATCTGTCATGTGACAGTGGGTGACTACAATCTCTGTCAAATCAGTGGCGATAGTAACCTAGGAGATACACACATGTTCCTCAGGACATCTGCACTGTAAAGAAAAGGAATGTCTCTAAAGTAACACCTCAGCACATTTTAGGCCTTGGCTATTTTGTGTCTAACATATTGTTACTGTGTTTTGATATTCAGTGAAAGGCTTGTTTGTTTGTTTGTTTTGTGTAACAGTATCACTAGAGGACGATGATGTGTTAATCATCGGCTATTGGATGTAAAATATTTGGTAATTTACGCATTCAGTCTTAAGAGAAGAAACCTGTTACATTTCCCCATCAGGTCAGATAAAAGGGTTTTACCTGCACATTCAGAACAAGCTGTTGTAGCGCACACCTGTCCTGGGCGCAGGTGCTGACCTCACCTGGCTCCATGATCCAGAACAAGCTGTTGTAATGCACACCTGTCCTGGGCGCAGGTGCTGACCTCACCTGGCTCCTTGATCCAGAACAAGCTGTTCTTTGAGAGCTATCGCTGCTGCGATCTATCACACATTACAATTAGACTGCTCACTTGCTAAGTCTAGGTGGCCTGTGATATTGTTGTCTTGGAACTGTAACGGTGTCATCATACACTAAGTCTAGGTGGCTGTGATATTGTTGTCTTGGAACTGTAACGGTGTCATCATACACTAAGTCTAGGTGGCTGTTACATTGTTGTCTTGGAACTGTAACGTGGTCATCATACACTAACTCTAGGTGGCTGTGATATTGTT
>JAECMU010071924.1:2125-13323 GCA_016106625.1 Dracogyra subfuscus
AGTTACATCCCACAACAGAGCTACGTCCCACCAGAGCTACGTCCCACCACAGAGCTACGTCCCACTACAGAGCTACGTCCCACCACAGAGCTACGTCCCACCACAGAGCTACATCCCACCACAGAGCTACATCCCACCACAGAGCTATGTCCCACCTCATGACTTTAATGGTTACTGACCAATGACTTAGCCAGTACTAAATATGGCATTACAACTGGTAAGTGGTGTTATCTCTTCACTAAACGTAAATAATTTTACATTAAATAATTAATTAAATGAGCTTCCATTTCATATTTTTTTTTTTCTTTTTTTTGTTGGTTTGTTTAACGACGTACTCAACACATTGTAATTACGGTTATATCGGCGTCGGACATATGGTTATGTCGAGAAAAAACCCCAGTGGTCAGCTGACGGGGATCGATCCTAGACCGACCGCGCATCAGGCGGGCACTCTACCACTGGGCTATGCTGCCCGCTCCATTTCATATCATGTTTAAGTCCCAAGTGAAAATTATTTCATGAGACACATAAACATGATACAAAATGGTAGCAAGTTTAATATCCTATTTATTACCCATAATCGATCTTAATTTATATCACTTAACTCGTTTGGTTGGCATTCCTGTAAGGTTGTAGTGCACCAGTCGATGACGTCATCATGTGACATAGAAGTGTTACATTCCACTTGGCATTCTAGTGGGACATATCACTGATATCTACCAAGATATTTTTAACCATATGAGTAATAAATGTTTTATATAAACTGGGGTAATGAACTGATGAAATACCACATAAACTCTTACCATGTGAAACTTATTATAGACATCTGTTAGACCATCATATACAATGCCATCCTGAAAAAACCCAAAAACAAATTGGATGTATTAGCATAGCGCTAATAATTATTAAAAACAAATGCACACACAGATAAGTACGTAAGTAAATGAATGGGATAACAGTATTTTTAAAGAAAAATTTGAGTTTTCTCTTTTCAAGAATATTTGCCTTCAACCTTTGTGAATTAATAATGGAGTGGTCCGAACTCCCTAACAACCTATTGTTGGTTAAACCCTTCTATTTAAGATCATGTGATCAATTCTTCTTTCTTTACTCAAATAACTCCCATTTCATTTTGACGAACCATTCCAAATTTGCACAAATCTGTATATGTTGGACTTAATCCTATGAGACATTCAAAACTCAATAGCACCACAAATGCCCCCACTCGCTACCGACCCTTGTCGGGCTGCTGGTGCTCATTTCCACTTGCCTCCATGGTCAGTCCCTCCTCCCACCCACCCCTAACCCTTTCCTGTCCTGGACAGAGTAGCTGACATGGGCCGACACCTGCACCCATGACAGGCGTGCACTACAACAGCTTGTTCTGAATGTGCACATTAAACCCTATGACCTGACCTGAACTTGAGTGGTTGAGTGATCATACTATAGTATGAAAGCACAAACAAAAATTACGTCATAAATAAAACAACACTTCACTGGGAATAAAATGCACGAATGGAGATCATTGTAAATAAAATTACCAGCATTGTAAATCCTCCATATGGAGTTGTTCCCCTTTTGGCATAAAATGGTACATTCGACATACTCTCCATGCCTCCAGCTACCATAACATCCTGCAATTATCAGCACAATTAAATCAATAAATACATGTAATCACAATCACATTTTAAATCAGAATAACACACATACAGTATAAAAACATACAGTATACAATTTATCTGTCCTTTATTGGGACAGATAATTCATAACTCCTTGTAGCTCGTTAATTATTCTCCAAGTAACAGTTTGCTAAAATGTCACTATACATCTTTGAATTCTCTACTTGACCATACATTTTTTTAGTTATTTTTGTGATGCAGTTGTCACGTTTTAAAAATTAACTTTGTTTTGTTTAACGACACCACTAGAGCACACTGATTTATTAATCATCGGCTATTGGATGGTAAACATTTATTAATTTTAACATATAGTCTTAGGGAGGAACTCCGCTACAGTTTTCCATAGTAGCAAGGGATATTTTATATGCACCATCTCACAGACAGGACAGCACATACCACAGCCTTTGATATACCAGTCGTGGTGCTCTGGTTGGGATGGGGAAAACAATAATCAGAGATTGGGTTCACTGAGGTGGTTTGATCCTACAATATAAGCATCTGAAGCGAGGGTTCTACTGTCTGAGTTAGATCAATGCCAAGTGTTTCAGTGTCCAAACGTTTTTCACAAAAGCATTCATAGGTGTACATGCTCCCACTTTTGTGGGAAGGGGGGCAGGATGTCTTATTCCTGAATTAAACAAAAATGTCCAAATCTGGATAACAACATGTATTCATATTAGCAGCATTACTACTAAACAACTATATAGGGTTTGCAGATGAATCATTACACATTTTCACATGCATTAAAATAATTTTGAGGGTAAAATGATGGAAACTGATGGTGAAAAGGTCTCAAGTTAGCACATTTTGCCAAAATATCTGTATAAATTCTGCCCAAATTTGAGGGTAGTTCCTAGCCCCCACCGCTAACATCCTACCTAGTATGCTTATGAAGGCATTTATCTTAACAAGCCAAATCAGAGCCCAATTATCATATTTTGTCATATTAGCTGCTGTCTACAGGCTGGTAGGTACTGGGTTCGGATCCCAGTCGAGGCATGTGATTTTTAATCCAGATACAGACTCCAAATCCCGAGCAAGGCTCAATGGGTAGGTGTAAACCACTTGCACCGACCAGTGATCTTTAACTGGTTCAACAAAGGCCATGGTTTGTGCTATCCTGCCTGTGGGAAGCGCAAATAGAAGATCTCTTGCTGCTAATCGGAAAAAGTAACCCATGTAGTGGCGATAACGGGTTTCTTCTCACTATCTGTGTGGTCTGACGCCATATAACCGTAAATAAAATGTGTTGAGTGCATCATTAAATAAAGCTTCTTTTTTTTAAATTTATTATTAGCTGCTAACCTGGTGTCCACACATGAGACTCTGGGCAGCCAACATCACGGCTTTCATTCCCGATGCACACACTTTGTTCACTGTCGTCGTCGGTGTGCTCTCGGGAAGTCCTGAAAACAGAAAATGAGAATCTGCATTACCAAGGCAATTCAAATTTCTTTAAAAACACAAGCAAATCTTGTTGATAACTTTAACTGCTTCACGCCCAATTCAACGGCAACCAATGTTAACTGTCCTAAGATTATAATCAATAAAATAATAAATTTATACGGGGTGTAAATGTAGAGGAAGGCATGGTTAGGAATCAAAATTAGTTTGTGTGTGTATGTTGGGACTGCAGAAACATGTTTTGACACCAATAAAGTGTAACTGTTTAAATATATTCTATGGATGTATACTGAAGACAACTCGTGTTCAAATACACATAGGTTAAGACAATAAAGTATGCAGAGTTGAATCCCACTGGCTCGAACCCCATTGGTGCTTGAGAAAGTGTTTGACCCACTGGGTAGTTCAACCTAACCATTTGGTCAACAACGTTTAAGTTTAACTTCTGACTTCATATTTTGTTTGAGCATTGTAGTGTATTCGACCCATCCAAGTTGCACCCAACAAGATTCTACTATATTTGCAATATGTATTAAATATTTAAGACATCCATATTACCTGCACCAAGAGCTGCCTGTCTGCTAGGGGCCTGCCCCTCCATAGCTTGCAACACATTGCCCATATACAGTTCCTTCACCTCTTCTGGGGCAATGCCTGAAACAACAAAATGCTTTGTGACATTTTAGCACATTGTCTTCGAACGAAAGAAATTTTTTCAATTAATGACACGCTCAACACATTTTTATTTAAGGGTAAATGATGTTGGACACTATGGTCAAGTACCACACAGATAATGAGAGAGGAAACCTGATGCCACCACTCCATGGGCTACTATACTGTAAACTGTGAAAAAATGTGTGCATATGAAGTTTGCGTTGTTCGCGTCCAACCTTATGTCGCGAAATTAATACGCACGCACTATTTTCCAGTTTGAAGTGTGTTTCCGGTAGTAAGGCGTCCTTCAATTTTAGGATCACTATTAGGTTTCTGCAGACGTTGCAACAACAAATTTCCAAGCTCATTTGATAAACATTTTGTATTTATTTCATGTATATCAGTACTCTCGTTTCAGAAATGAAACTCAAAATCATGCAAAACAAGCTAACATACACTGCAACTAATTTGTTTTGTTTTAAAATATTTTATTGATAACAAAATTCACAAAAAGATTCACTCAACAGGCACAGCTTATACACAAGCTCTCCTTGATGGCGACTAATCGGAAAACTATATGTGGGACAGACAGACACAGACCAACAGACAGTCAAACAATCAGACAGACCAACAGACCAACAGAGAGACACAGACAGACAGACATACGGATGGACAGACATACCAACAAACAGACCGACAACAAACAGACAGACAGACAGACCAACAAACAGACAGACAGATCAGAAGGGGACTAATAAGAGAAGAAACCTGCTGTTGCCTGCACACACAGTACTTATGGTTTGCAAATTAATGGTGAGCAATATACTGTTGTTCTGAAATCATGTACAAGAGCAATTATTATCAGAGTATAAATGGAATAACTATATGGTGGCCGTTAGTTATTTTAAATCTAGCTTGGTTAAAAAGTCAGTTCAAGTTACTGAAGGCATCTGATTTATAGCAAAATCAAAACAAAGACATGAAATAACTGCACTTAGGAAAGGTATGTCACAGTAATTCTAATAAAATAGCTTCAGGGTATAATCTAGACAATTTTTAAGGGTTTTTAAGGGTTCCTTTTTGGTCAATTGGGAAAAAATAATGTTTCAAATACAAAAAAAGGGGATTTTCAAAAATAATCAATACCAGCCTCTCCGTGAGAGGTGAGTAGTGACTTGCGTGTGCCTCATACTCGCCTAAAACTTACAACTGGTGAGTAGTTTATTGCTTGTATCAATCATTTTGCTATAGGCTATTGTTGAAAAAAGTCATCACAACCCATTAAAGCAATATCGTAAAAACAGCCGTTTCATTCTTTAACTTAGCAACTTTGGAAATCCTAATTGGGAAACTGTTGGGTTGTAATTGGGAAAAGTTTGGTATTGGATAGGGAATTTACGTTAGGGGAATGGGGCCTTTCACCGGCCCCAAAATGTATGGTAGATTATACCCTGAACTTAGCAACATCATTGTGTGACAAGGTGAGCAGGTTTTCACCCAAGAGGAAATCATTCTGCACGAGCACATGTGAATGAGAGCAATCACTAGCGTCAAACAATGAAACTTTACACAGTTACTATTGCTATCAATTATCAGCAAGACCTACCCAAAGATGAGCCATCACCTTCTCACAGACAAAAAGTAAAGTTTGTTTTATTTAACGACACCACTAGAGCATACTAATTTTTTATCTTATCATTGGCTAATGGACGTTAAACATATGGTCATTCTGACACTGTTTTGTTTTAGAGGAAATCTGCTGTCACCACATAGGCTACTCTTTTATGCCAGGCAGCAAGGGATCTTTTATTTGCATTTCCCACAGGCAGGATAGCACAAACCATGGCCTTTGTTGAACCAGTTATGGATCACTCGTCGGTTTACACATACCCATTGAGCCTTGTGAAGTACTCACTCAGGGTTTGGAGTCGGTCTTTGGATTAAAAATCCCATGCCTCGACTGGGATCCGAACCCAGTACCTACCAGCCTGTAGACCAATGGCCTAACCACGACTCCACCAAGGCCTGTCTTTCACAGACAAAGACAACACATACAGGCCATAGGATTTAAAATTTCACGGAAAAAACTTGTTTGGTTCTATGCCTTGTGATCTGTTTAAAAAAAATAATTATATTTATATTTTCGTTGAATAGTCGTCCTTGATATAATAAACATGGAAAATGAAATTTTAGTTCCATGATTGTACCGACATGGTACCGGAAATAATCTGAAGGTCTGACATACCTATTATACCTTAGGTCTGTATTTTGCTTGAAATACCCAATATCTTTGTCACGAAGAGACACAAACATCCCACTCTCATAATTTCAGTGTCACAATTATGAACAGCTTAAAGGCACATACCCTAGTTTTTACACACTACGGCATATTTTTTTCACCCAGACCCTAGTTTTAATCAATAAAAATGGACAAGCAGTTTGGTTAATTTACAAACCTGTAACAAATTTGGATACAACAGCATGAAAACAAGAGTCTGTGATGTTAAAATACCGTTAAAAAATAGACTAAAACAAGACTCCATAACAGTTATTTCTCAGACGCACATGTGTTTTAAAAAATATGTAAAATGCATTTTGTGGTATTAGAAACACCAGGATGACCAAAAACACTTCAGTTGTATGGAAATGGATAACCTAAACAATAAAATATAAGTAATGTATGATAAACGGCTTAATAATGAAAAACATGCTTTAGTGTTTAAAAACTAAGGTCGGTCTCTTTAAGACGACTAACTGCACCACGATAATAAAATACTAGATTCACTATATAGGCGGCACACATGTAACAACTGTACCTGCTTTGTTAACAGCCTCCCTGACAGCAATGGTTCCTAACTGAGGAGCAGGCACTTCAGCCAGGCAGCCCAAAAACGAGCCAATTGGAGTTCGAACAGCTGACACTATGACCACATCCTAAAAGTAAAGAGTATATTGTTCAAGACTTAATAATAAATATCTTATAGCTTTATTTCACTAGTTTTACTCAAGTACTGGACTGTAGTGTTTGAAATAGGAATGATCAATGGCCCAGTACAATCTTCTATTCATTCGACACCAGTGAAAACATAAAACATCATCAGGTTTTGAGTTTTGGGAGGTTGCTTATTGTTTTTTAAAATAAACTTTATTGCCCCAGAAACCATTTGGTAATGTTAGTGTTAGGGCCCCAAAAGCATTACTTATAATATGAGTATTATGCATATATATATATATATACATAATACACTTATAAGCTTACATATTATTAGATATATAAATCTATATGTTTAAAAAGAACAAAAACAAAAACCAATATACATATACAGATACATTTTATATTAATAATTAGCCAATTAATAAATTTGTATTTTATTTGGAAGTTAAAAAAAACCCTATATTTTGTTCCAATGAGATGTGTTCACCTTTCATTGGAGATAACAGAAATTACAAATATTAGAATCTATATTTTTTATTTTATGTAAAACAAAATATTTGTTCAGTGAACCACAATAAAGATGGGTCTTTTAAAACTGAAAATGGTAAGCTGTAATAATATTCCCATATTTAGGGGGAAAAACTGAATGCCAATGCACAATATTTTATTGTGAAGTAGGTGCATTGCTTTATTCCTGTTCAAGATTTGGTATAATTATTGCATCTTTTAGAAAAATTCTTAAACTGAAAGGAAAGGTATAAATGTTTGGTTATCAGTTCTTGTCTTGCAAATAAATGTTTTTATTGTTCTCATTAAAGTAGCATATTCTAAAAAAAATATATATATATATATATTTTTTGCTTTACACACTTCATAATCTATAAACAATCTTTGCTCATTCAATAAATCTTGTATAAACAGAATGCTTTTTTCAATTTTAATTTGTTTTTAACAATATGGGTTTATTATCTTTAATTGTATGACTATTATACCAAATATTTGTAATCATTATTTCATCATTATTTTCCCAAGTATGTTCTTGCTGTATCTCTATCCAACTCTTTAATACATTTTTCCAAAACATATTTTTTTTTTTTTTTTTTTTTAAATATTTCTGAAGAAAATAATCTTCATAATTCAACATAATTTCGGTCTTTAATCCTGTTATTGCCTGGAATAAAGTTTTCCATTTTAATTTGAAGTAAAAAGTCTTCATATCCAAGAGAGCGGGCAGCATGGCCCAGTGGTACAGTGCCCGCCTGATGCGCGGTCGGTCTAGGATCGATCCCCGTCAGCTGACCACTGGGGTTTTTTCTCGACATAACCATATGTCCGACGCCGATATAACCGTAATTAAAATGTGTTGAGTGCGTCGTTAAACAAACCAACCAACCAATCATATCCAAGAGGCTTTTAATGCAACCATAACAATTTTTAAATGTTACATTTTAATAGCTCCATTTTTATACTCTTGTATCAATATTTCTTGTTTAATCCTTTCTGGTTTTAAACAACATCAGGCTAATCATAACATTCATATTTAAGAATAATAAAGCATTTTAGTGCATTTGGCAATTTTAAACATCAAGATGTTAAAACTTACGTTTAATCCTGAAACTTGTGTCAAATGTCGAATACATCTCAGACCAAATTTTGGCTACAAATAAAAATATCAATCAGTGTATCAACTATCATATATATATATACATTACGAACGGAATTTGATGTCACATATTACAAATAGAGCCGGGGGTTATTGTGAATACACAGTAAGTTACTTACAGTCACATCACATTTTAATACTTTTAAAGGCAATACTGTCCAAGAGTGTCATAAGCCTTTGAAAAATTTGATGTAATTTATCAGGGGTGGGAATTGGTAAACTATAAAAAAGAGGAAATCTAGAGAGGTCCCAGAAATGCTTGAAATCCTAAGTTAAAATCTGTGCCATCGGACACATTTTGGAGGAAAGGACAATTAAAATTTAAGGAAACACAAAGTTCCATGAGAGGAAAACAGCTGATCCGTTGAGAATTCCCACCCCTGATTAATATGATGTCATCACAATTTTTACATACCATAACACATCATCACATCTTTCCACATCACAAACCAAGTAAAATGGCACCTCACCAAAAATTACTTACATTAATTTCACTTCTAATCTATATTTCAAAAATAGAACAATTTCATAATTATAAGGTAGTTTTCTTCAAACACAGTCAAATGCATAAGTAATTCTCAAACAATTTTTTTTTAAGATGAGCAGTTTTTGCATTGAAATTATCTAACATTCAGATTCTGAATACACAAACATGTACCCAGCTTATAGTTATTGTAAAGAGATACCAAGTGCCATCATTGGAATACTGACATCATTTAAATTCCGAAGTATCTATATTATTACAATGCTTTTCAGAGATTAAAATAAAAACTGATCTACTTACATTGATGCTAGAGCTGACAATGCAGTTTACAGATCAGTATGCTTTTATTCTTCATAATTTTAGACATTTATGTTTTAAAATACGAAAGTAATAAAAAGTACCCTTCATGAAATACTGGTATATCATATAAACAAAATTACCATTGGATATATGTTTTACTTGTTTTGTATAAAGCCAAAACAAGGGTGCGAAGAGTGACTGTAGTATGTCGAGTCTGGGTCAGTGTAACATTTTGGATTGTTTTTTTCACAATTTCTGTCTGACTCACATTTAAGGAAATTTGTTAATTAAAGGTAGGAGAGTAATTTATTGTAGTTGTTATCAATGTGGTTCGGACTTTTAACTCTCGAACAGTAGAGTATATGGGCTACTTTGGCACAAGACTGTATCTTAGGGAGACCGGTTTCAGTAAGCATAAACATTCAGTTCTAAAGCATATCAGTATTTATAAGCTAATAGTTGTTATTAAAATAGCTACCTTTTTAGCAGTATTTCACATGAGCAGTTATAATTATTTGACACCTAAAACAATTCTTATACTCAAACTGACATCAAATATCCCAGAGCTTGATGTCATTGTCATGATTATATCATCATTCAAGTTGATGTTTTATACGACAAATGTTGGCCACTTTAAACTGTTTTTCTCACAAAACACACCCTATTTTGCATTAGACAAAAACATTAATTTGATGGGTCTTGCATTAATTAAAGAAGTCAGTCTGGGATTTGTTCCCGTCAGTGGGCCCATTGGACTATTTCTCATTCCAGCCAGTACACCACAACTGGTATATTAAAGGCTGAAGTCTGCGCGATGGTGCATATAAAAGATCCCTTGCTACTAATGGAAAAAGGTTCATGGTTTCCTCTCTAAGACTATATGTCAAAATTACCAAATGTTTGACATCCAATAGCCGATGATTAATAAATCAATGTGACCTAGTGGTGTCATCAAACAAAACAAATTTTGTTTTTAATTAATGAAAATAATCTTTTTAGGATGACATTTGCTGGGGTGTTCATTCTTAAGCTACAGTCATTTTAAAAAGGTTGCACTATTACCTGGTATTTTTTAAGCTTGCCTGCCAAATCTCTCCATGGATGGCAAATAAAATATAAATATACATTTACATTGGGTCAATCTTATATTATTGCTTATTCATTATGGGATGGGGAAAGAGGGTCATTAAAAAATGGATTAAAAAACAAATGTTTGATTCTGAATTACTTTAATGTTGAATGGTCCTTTGTTGATTTTTGTGGCCATCAAATACATGTAACACATTGCATTTTATATACCCATCTCCCTCATGTAATGTGTTGTGACTGTGAGATCACCCCCACTCCTACAACAATATTACATAAGATAACCTTAATCAACTTTCCCTGCCCTTATGTCCCTGTCAATATCACAATGATTGGGACTCAAGTTGTTTAACATAATGGGATTTTCTTTTTATATTTTACAATTGTATATAATAAGGTTCCAGGAAATGTTTTATTTAATGATGTACTCAACACACTTTATTTAGTTATATGGCTTTGGACGTATGGTTAAAGACCACACAGATATTGAGTGGAATCCCACTGTCGTCACTTCATGGACTACTCTTTTCGATTAGCAGCATGGGATGTTTTATATGCACAATCCCATAGACAGGATAGCACATACCACGGCCTTTGATATACCAGTTGTTGTGGAAGAATTCAATTTAGTAATGCAGAAAATACTAATTATTAAAAAACAGGAAGTTTGTTTTGTTGAATGATAGCACTAGAGCACATTGAATCATCGGCTATTGGATGTCAAACATATGGTAATTTTGACATACAGTTTTACAGAGGAAATCCGCTATATTTTTCAATTAGTAACAAGGGATCTTTTATATGCACTATACCACAGACAGGATAGCACATACCATGGTTTTTAATATACCAGTTGTGGTGCACTGGCTGGAACGAGAACTAGCCCAATGGACCCACTGATGGTATCGATCCTAGATAGACCCTAGATAGACTGTGCACCAACTAGCATTTCATAGGCGTCGGAAGATGGCAGCGACTGGGGGGGGGGGGGGG
>JAECMU010071924.1:13417-25373 GCA_016106625.1 Dracogyra subfuscus
CTAACTTAATATTACTGTAGAGAGTAATAATTAGTGTAGTGAAACCATGAGTTACCTCCCCTAAATCACATGTTTTATATTTTGCACAATTCTCAGTTTTTAAAGAATGACAGTAGGGGGCCATTACAAATATTATTAGTCCATGTCATATGTCACACATAATGATTGCTAGTTCTACAAAACAATGCATCTAACGTACCTGTATTTTTCGGAAATAAGAAAAACTCATGACAACAAGTTCACCTTTAGTCTCGGTTGCACACAAACTCTTGACCAAGAATGGATCCGACTAAGACTAATTCTGATTAAAGTATAGTATGCTATTTACTTGATGTTAGTTGTGCATTATTATGCATTAATTATTTTATTATTTGTTACTAGTGTGAGTTTGAGTTTCCATGCAACTATAAACTATATTAATACGCGGATACTCAATGATTTCTGTCTTTGTTTAATTATTTATATTGTGTAGTTTGCTTTACATAATAATGCGTTAGGAAAATTAGATAGATCCAATATTACCGGTGCATTTGTTATTTAGTATCCATTATATATAATCCTTCTCAAAGGGAACGCCTTTTTATTCTATGGAATTTAATACAAGCTATATTTATTTTTAAGACGATTGTTTTCTAAATTACTAAAAAAATAGTTATTTTTTTTTGTTAGTTTCAAAACACTTTTGCTTTTTTCCCTACATCAAACCAAACTAAAGATATATGTATGATGTTTAAAAGATAACGATTTTAATAAACTATGAAAATTAATTGGTATACATGTATATACAATATATATTCGCACCCTTGTTTTGGATTCGTACACAGTAAATAAATATATCGAACGGTAATTTTTGTATATGATATATTTGACTAAACTAATTTTTATTTCTTTCATCTTTTAAAATTTAAACATGATATTTAGGGCTTAGTCGGACTTTAAATGTTTGACTTGCTATAAAAATTCTTGTGTTAAATTGTTTGTATGTAAACATTTCGACACACTTTATTTTAATAGCACGTCAAAATTGCTCCAATCACCTGTCAAAGCTTAATTTTGGCTCCAATGTTTCCAGATTTGAGTAGAATGCATGTTCTGTTTTGGTTCCAGACCTAACTTTTAACTTTGTATTAGTATCATCATCATGTCGATTCATTTTATTTAAAAAAAAATTAATAATAATAATAATTTGGGGGGGGGGGTTATTCAATATGTCCGCCTGTCTCCTTCAGATGCCTATCATGTGCAAATAAAGATAATGAAATGTAAATTTTAAAATTTGTTTAAAGAAAAGAAATGATTGTATTACGTCACCTCAACACATTAATTTAAAAGAAAAGAAGAAGAAAAAAAAGCATCTCAGACGTCGAATATAACCTGCAAAAAGCGAATGATTGTCTAAAATCTCAAAATGTCAAAGCTAGTAAATAGATTGTGATTGTTAACAGAGTTATATATTTATTTTCCAATTCCTAATTATTATAGTCCCAGATCCTTTACAGCCAATAATAAAATATTGCTGCACCGGGAAATCCTAGCACGAATCTGTTACTATTTTTAGACATTGTTGCCTAAAATGCTTATAGATTTACCGAGTATTATTTTTCTTTTGCAATGAAGTAATATTCTGTCAAAAAGTATGCTAATATTAAGACGTGTTTGGATAAATATCAAGAATCCACGTTGACAGTAAAAATCTAAAACAGTGACAGTGATTCTAGCTGGTCAGTCTCCGGTAGTTTTAGCCAAATGTTGGCTCTTGCTTGGGATTGTTATTGTAGTGACAGTAGACTTGAGTAGTCATAGAAAGTGTATAACCTACCATACTCACTAAACGTATTCCCATTAATAAAAATTAACATTAACAAAATTAATGATAGAGGGAATAATTGACTACCATTTGGTAGGCAGCGATTGCATAGAATTTATATAGTAACTATTCTGTCATGGACTGGAAACAGCTTCTGAGTTTGCTTTGCAAGCTCTTGCGCCCACGACAGGCGTGCGCTACAACAGCTTGTTCTAAATGTGCATGTTAAACCCTATGACATGACAGTAACTGAGTAAGACTAAAAGTGTTGCTAACTTTCCAAATGTGTGTCTATAGTTCATTCCATCATTCTATAAATTTGTTTTACTAAAACGCCAAAGAAACGCAGGTCCTGAAAATGCGAAAGAATTACTTTTTAAAGCAGTATCTTTGGTGGAATTGAACCTCAACTGTGTTAAAGGACATGGCACACACCCACACCGCAGTCCCACCTGCGTGTCAATTTCATTACCTGTGTGACGTCACGAATTCTCGAAACACATTTTTTGCATGTGCTGGATCATCCGAATCATGAATCCAGTGCAAACACACTCATTGAAATGCTCTTAAAGCCTACACACCTGGATTTAATCGCATAAATTCAATATGAGTAGTGACAGACAACAGAATCAAATGTTAAAAATGCCGCGACTGACGCAACTCCAGCGAGGGATGGCCATCGGGATGTTGCAAGCCGGACAGACGCGTACTGCTGTAGCCAGACAATTGGGATGTCTTTTTTCAGGCTCGCGGACAACCTCAAAATCTCCAGGCTCTGGAGGCAGCATTGGTCCATGGAACTCACTCCCTCAGGCATTCTTTCAACGGCTTGTCAACTCAATGAGGAGACGTTGCACTGCCTGTTTGAATGCCCAAGGTGGTCACACGCGATACTGACTTTGACAATGCTACAGGTCATCTATTTGACATTTTTAACATGGACCCCCACCCTACTTTATGAAATGAAACAATAGCCAAAAAGGAATTCAATCAAAAATGTCCAACACCAATGTGTGCCAAATTGGTGTAGCTCCAAAATAAATGTTGAAATCTTCATTTTGTTTTGTTTTTTTAATATTTTATATCCAATTTAATGAGAACCTGCATTTCTTTTGCGTTTTAGTATAGTATGAAAAAAGGCATTCCTGATGTGGCAGACTATAGCTCTCTTTACTATCAGGAAGGAAGTGATTAATTAACCAGTGTGCTCTAATGGTGTTGGTGAAAGAAAACAAACTAACTTTTAAAATGTAAAATACTCTGTTATATATATATATATACATTTATATTTTACTAGTAATAAAAATATTCTGATTGGTTTTAACACAGTGAGTTTAATTTTTTTTGGTTTCAGTGCATGATCATGGCTGACAAAGGAGACGCTGCAGGTGTTAAAGAAAAGACTGATGTTATTTATTACTTTCGGGACAAGCAATTACCAGTAGTCAAGGCATGGCAGGAAATGTTTGCCAAATATCCAGAAACCGTAAAGGTACGTGTACATACACGTTAATTAACATACATGTTCAAGTACAGTATTTATTATTATATAATGGGGTACAGGCTAAAACGGAACCGTGCCAAAACGGAACCATTTTCTTTGGCGAAAACGGAACCATTTGTGTTGGCGAAAACGGAACCTATTATGGCTAAAACGGCACTATATATACATATTATGTGTGTCTAATACTTCCATGTCCAGTCATCTGCATCCCCAACTAACACTGTTGGTCAAACAGATTAGTTTTTGTAGTAGTAAGCATTAAGACGGATCTGTATGGTGGGGTTAATTACAACAAGAACAACAACAATACAACAAGGAAAAGTGTTGTCTTTATTGTAAAAATTAAGAAATGCATACACAACTCACGTTTTCTCCCAATTTCCGATAGTCTCTTTGTTTTGACTTATTTTATTGAGAAAAATAAAAGTTTACAAGAGCTCTCCTCAGCAAGACTGGCGGCGTGCTTGAACAGTTATCTGATGGAAGCACGTAAATAAATTTACCTGACCTGAAGATTGTTTGTTATCAAAAGTTACACTAAAACATTTATTTTTTATTTTACTAAATAACTTTTCATTTTGTTGAGGTGTTTTGTCTTATTTACTAGTCTTCAATTAAAATTCAATTATGGTGCCGTTTTAGCCATCGTAGGTTCCGTTTTAGCCATAAATTTCGGTGCCGTTTTAGCCAACGCAGGTTCCGTTTTGTCCAATTTGGTTCCGTTTTCGCTTGGTGCCGTTTTGGCACGGTTCCGTTTCAGCTATAACCCATATAATGAATACATTTCCCAAGAATATTTCAAGATATAAAGAAATTCCTAAGAAAAAGAGTTATTTGTAGTGTATGGTGTCTACATTTATGTCAAGTTCTACGTGTACCATTATGTATATACAGTTTTAACCTGTCCTGTTGGCCACCTGTAATCAGCGGTCACCTGCAGTAAGTGACCACATGTTTTCCTCCCAAACAATTTTTTATGTAAATGCACTTGTAATAACGTGTCCAGCAGCCTTCTAAATCGGATCCAAAATCGCTAAAATATCTATATTAAGCAGCCAAAGTAAATATTTTCTATTATATAAAAGGGATATATGTTTACCAACAGTGACAAAAAAAAGTAAAGTTTGTTTTATTTAATGACACCACTAGAGCACATTGATTTTTTATCTTATCATCAGCTATTGGATGTCAAAGATATGATTATTCTGACAATGTATTTTAGAGGAAACCCACTGTCACCACAAAATATATTGTATTTGCACATCCCACAGACAGGATAGCAGGATGGCCTTTGTTGAACCAGTTATGGATCACTGGTTGGTGCAAGTGGTTTATATTACTGTAAATATATATTTAGATTGGCAAAAGAAATGGAAGATTGGCAAAATGTTGAACAGTTTGGCGAAATAAAATAGCAACCCAGGGCTAGCCCTGTTACACCTACCTATTGAGCCTTGCAGAGCACTCACTCAGGGATCCGAACCTAGTACCTACCAGCCTGTAGACTGATGGCCTAACCACAACGCTACCGAGGCAAATAACCTATCTTCACACCTTCAGGAATACTACTAACAGGCCTACCCATTCACTGATTCAGTCCTGACATCTCTGCTGTGTATGACTTTATCAGTTAAAAAGTATGACTGGAATGCATCTAGATTCCAATTGCCTCTGGGTAGGATAAGCTTGAAATTTGTATATTCACTTAGGGATTAAATAATTAAATGGAAAAGAAAACCAAACTATTTGAGAAGTGTTAAATTATTACATTCCAGTTACATTATTTATGAAGGAAGAGACACGTCGAAAGGTGATTTGTACTAGACTGTGGAGCACACCAAATGTTTTAAAGACTCTACATGTGGCAGATTGTAATTAGTGGCCACCTGTCTTAAGCGGTCAGTTTTCTCTACTCCCTGGTGTGCAACGCTTTAGACAGGTTTGACTGTATCATCATGCCGTGTATGTGTGTTTTGAAAGATAAGGATTTTTTTAAATCTTGATTTTTCAGAAATACATGTTTTTTTAACCCCATTCAAAAAGTCTTTATCTTGTTCTTTGATGAAAAGCTTGCAACATCCCCTTACTTTTGAAGACAAGTTGTGAAGTTTTGTAGATGGTTGGTACAGTATAATTTTTCATCACCGAGACATGAAAACTATCTCAGCAAGCATTTTGTTCTTCAATCAAGGATTTTGTCTTTAGGATTTAATTTTATTTTATTTTATCATGGAGGCAAGGAATATTATCAGTTATTAGCATTCATTAAATTAATGCAGTACTTTTGTAGCAAAAGTGTGAATGAAGCTAAAATAATATTCAAACTTTTGTGCCAAATGAAAAAGAAAAGAAAAAGTTTTATTTAACGACACACTCAACAAATTTTATTTACAGTTATATGAAGTCAGACATAAGGTTAAGGACCACACAGATATTGAAAGAGGAAACCCACTGTTGCCACTTCTTAGGTTACTCTTTTCGATTAGCAGCAAGAAATCTTTTATATGCACCATCCCATAGACAGGATAGCACATACCACAACCTTTGATGTGCCAGTCATGGTGCACTCGCTTGAGCGAGAAATAGCACAATGGGCCCACTGATGGGGTAGAAGCCAAATGAGTATATCATCAACATTAAAGACTTCCTTTATTTTGTGGGGTTTTAATTTTGATTTGAAATTTCACTGTTACATGAAATATATTTCAGATTTCACATGGGGATATTTTCAAAAAAGCACCTGCCGCTGATGCCATAGTAAGTGCATATATTAATTTATATAATTGTCATGTGCTGTATATAAATAGATAATAACTAGTTAATGATGTAAGATATCGGCTTTATCCTGTGATGGTAAGAATGGGAAATTCTGGGAAGCTACCGTATGTACGCAAATATTTTCGCGGCTAAAATAATTCGCGATCGGGTTTCCATTGTACATTTTCGTGAGGAATTATTTACACGACTGTGTCCCCTGATAATAAAATAAAAACAACACATATTCCTTTTGGCAAACTCTTTTCAGTGATTTCACAAACACTTGGACATGTTACCATGCTGTCGGCGAGACGTCAATGTTGTATGTATGTCTAATAAGACATGATATCGATGGAACACGCACATGCGATACAGAAAATCTTTTGTATCCATAATTTTTTTACCAAATCAGAAATAAATTCGCGCGTAATTAAATTCACGGTGCTATCAACATATTCGCGGTATATTTTATTCGCGAACATTTTTGCGTATACGGTAGTATATGTCTATGACTATACTTTAGTCAGTCATCATAATCGGCCAGTAGAAACAGAGGTTGCAGAATAAAACATATTAAGCATGCTGAACAAAAGCTTATAATTGTGTGCTGTACAGATAGAAAATAATATTTTAAAAACTAAATAGCACTTTATTACTTTGCCTTAATTGGTCAGTCTGCCGATATAAACTTTAACTGAAATTGTTAGATAAGTGCAGAAAATTACATGTGCTATAAAATAATAAAGTTGCAATCATATTATGAATGATAATAATATAATTATATGCTTTAAATTCTTTATTATGTAATTTAGGTATCACCAGCAAACAGTTTTGGGTTCATGGATGGTGGCATTGACATGACGTACAGTCTTCATTTTGGTTGGCAAATGTAAGTTTATTGTCTCGTAAAACTGTCGGTAAAACAGGAATATGGTTTGTTTTTATGCATCATGTTGATGACAGGATACTGTGGCACCACAATAAATAGTAGATATCTTACTTCAGATTAATTTTTGGGTAAATGGTACAAGTTTTTAAATTACAATATTACAAATCAGTTTTACAAACATAGTCAGATGAATTAATCAAAGAAAACATTTCCTGTAGCAATTTGAGCTTAAATGTTTTTCAGTGTTTTAATAATAGAAGTGTTAATTATTCTAATTTACTTTATATTTAATAGCTGAAACATTAGTTATTAGTCACCTACCGGTCCAAACAGAGGTGACTATAGGTTTCATCTCCATCTTTCTTTCTGTCCGTGTGTCCATCTGTGCAACATATATTGTTTCGAATGTGCCTCGAGATATTGAACTAAAATTTTGTATAGAGTTTAAATTATCAATTCATGTACTGTTACAGATCAAGTTTGACTTCTGTAGCCCTTTTCTCAGAGTTATGGCTCTTGAATTTAGGAGATACTAAAACTTGTTTTCCAGACGTTTTTTTTTATATCATGCCTCAAGATATTGAGCTGAAATTTTGTGTATTTTTTTATCATGGATTGTTACGCATCAAGTTTGACTTTCATAGCCCTTTCCACAGTTGTGGCCCTTGAACTCAGGATATATTAAAACTTGTTTTCCAGACTTTTTTTTTTATCATGCCTCAAGATATTGAGATATTTTGTGTATTTTTTTTTATTGTATACTGTTACAGATCAAGTTTGACTTTCATAGCCCTTTTCACAGAGTTGTTGCCCTTGAACTTAGGAGATACTGAAACTTGTTTTCCAGACCTTTTTTCATCATGCCTCAAGATATTGAGATATTTTGTATATTTTTTTATCATGTACTGTTACAGATCAAGTTTGACTTTTCATAGTGATTTACACCCTTGACCCTTGAACTTAGGAGATAAGAAAATGTGTTGGGCCCTGTATAGGACATGTATTGCTTTAGCTTATCTATTACAATAAATTCCATTCTTTGGTGTAAAACTGTTACAGATTTTCTGTTAGATGTTTTTGCAAGCTGAACAGGTGTTGATTAGGATGTTTAACATTAAATAGTAAGTGGGAGTTTTTGTTGTATGATTGTTACACACTGGTTCACATGTATTATTACTGTCTGTTATGATTCTGCTCAAGGCAAGAACGACTGCAGAAAGTGATCAGAAAAGAAAAGGATGGAGAGGTGCTTGTGGTAAGTGGATGTTTGTTTTGATAAATTTATATGGTACAAATATGTTATATACACTAAACTTGTTTTATAGTATACATGTATCAGACATTCTTATTTGGAAAAACTCAGAGCCCAATTTCACAAAACATCATAAGCTTAGTTTTACACATAAATATAAATCTACAACTAAACCACAGTTGTTATTACTATTAACAGTACAACAGATACCAAACACATGTAAATATATGTCCAGTATAACTGCTAGTTGCTGACCTAAACTTACAGGGCCGAATTTACAAAACTACAATCATTTACAATGCTTAAACCCCTGCATTTAAGAAAAACAGGCTTCGTAAGTTCGACCCATAATGTTTCGTGAAACTGGCTCCAGAAGTGTGACAAATTACAGTCCTTAAAAATGTTGTGAAGGCGAAAATCACATTCTAAAGAATAATCCGTAAACACTTAAATATTTTCTATTAAATATTATGTATTTAAAGTAAAAACTTGAATAGAGTATTACATATTATGTATTTAAAGTAAACTCTTGAATATTGTCTATTAAATATCTATATTGTCTATTAAATATTATGTATTTAAAGTAAACTCTTGAATATTGTCTATTAAATATTATCTATATTGTCTATTAAATATTATGTATTCAAAGTAAACACATGAACATTATTTAGTATCACCGGCCTCATTGGTATTGTGGTTAAGTCATCGGAAAATAAAGCTGGTAGTTATAGGTAGTTACAGGGTTCACAGCCCAGTACCGGCTCCTACCCAGAGCAAGTTTTAATGACTCAATGGGTAGGTGTAAAACCACAACACCCTTTTCTCTCTCACTAACAACTAATCCATTGTCCTGGACAGACAGCCCAGAATAGTGTGCTTGAACCGTAATTGGATATAAGCATGAAAATAAGTTGAAATGAGATAAGGCTGGTAGGTACAGGGTTCACAGCCTGGTACCGGCTCTCACCCAGGGTGAGTTTTAACAACTCGATGTGTAGGTTTAAGACCACTACACCATCTTCTTTCTCACTAACTACTAACAACTAACCCACTGTCTTGGACAGACAGCCCAGAATAGTGTGCTTGAACCTTAATTGGATATAAGCATGAAAATAAGTTGAAATGAAATAAAATGAAATTTATTATCTATGGGGAATGTGAGATTTACTTTTACTGTTTAATCTTATCAGGGTGATGCAATCATTATTCCTGCATTTGGTGAAGCCGATTGTGAAGAGGAGACTAAGGATTGGTCGCAGTACAATGAAGGACAACCAATCAAATTCCTTATATCAGCTCCAACAATGCGAATACCCAGTGATGTTTCACGTTCAATAAATGCCTATCTTTCCTTCAGAGCTGTTATTTTAGCAGGTACAGTATTGATAGAGATATGGTGTATAATATAAATAGTTGATGTATATGACAGTGTATTTTATAAATCGGTAATCCTAGTGTATGTTATAACTGGTACATCAAAGGCCGTGGTATGTGTTATCCTGTCTATGGAATGGTGCATATAAAAAATCCCTTGGTGCTAATTGAAAAGAGTAGCTCATGAAGTGGCGACAGCGGGTTTCCTCTCTCAATATTTGTGTGATCCTTAACCATATGTACGACACAATATGACCGTTAAATAAAATGTGTTGAGTGCATCATTAAATAAAACGTTTCCTTCCTTCCTAGTGCATGTTCTTTAGAAAACGGTATTGTCCTATTCTGAATTTTAGAACACGTCCTGGCAGCAGTTTGATTTTACCCAAAACATTTTGGTCCAAATATACAAAGGGTATTTACCCTTAATCACCTACAGACTATTTTATTCTTAGGATCTGTGTATATTTTATAGTTTACAGGGGTGCACACATTTGAAATTATATTGGTTGTCCAGTTGGTTAGCAACCAGTCACTGTTAATTGGTTGCCCAACATCATATCTTGGTTGCCCTATACACAGAAGTTGCCATCAACTGAAGCGACTATTAATGTATTACACTGGCATGGGAAGAGGGGTGGTGGGAACATATGCCTTCCTGCTTTTATTGATCCAGTAGCAGCAGCGATGGTTTATATATATATGTGTGTGCGTGTGTGTGTGTGTGTGTGTGTGCCCCCAGTTTTTTGCACCTTCGAACGCCACTGTATTCATTTGCATTCTAGTGGAGCATCCAGTCCCACCTCCCCTACCTATACACTTCTAAGGCCATTGATACATTTTTATATAATTTTATATTTTGAATATACATGTACATGCATTATTTTAAAGGAAATGAAAACTTTTTGGTTGTGTTTTTTTGTTTTACAGAAGTTTACATTACCTGTACATATTTACAGTGTATCACTCTCCTAAACCATCATGATGTAACATTAAATTTGAACGCTGTATTTAATTGTAAAGTTCTTAGAGCAAGGTACGGCTTTCTAGTAGCCATTTGTGTTAAATCTAACCATACAAGTCAGAATTATCAAATGTTTAATAATTCTCACGGTTATTGCCTTATGTGTTTGGAACGAAAAGTCTTGACTTTTAAATCCTAAGGTATTAAAATCAGAACTAGCATTATGTATTTCAGTTGTCTGATTTCATAATTTATTGATTTTACACAGTCAAAAAGCACAACAGCAATTCTGACAATGAACCGATCAAATCTATTCTCTGTCCTGGACTTGGCACGGCTGTTGGAAGAATGCCAGCGACCAGATGTGCTTATCAGGTATTGTGAAGCAAGCAAACATGTTATGATTTGTAGTTTAGAAGATAGTTTTAACATTATAGTATTACGCTCCAGGGGTGGGGAAAAGCCCTTTTTTCCCGGTCTGGGACCGATTCTCGATCTCTGAGACCGATTTTTTTTTTTTTTAAATGTGCGTTTGCCGGTCCAACTTTTGTCATTATTGTCGGTCCGAAGCACCTGTCCATTTCTATTACTGGAACAATTTCCTATATGTCAAGTGGACTGGTCTGCCCAGATATCGGTATCTCGTGCATTATTTTAAATAATAAATAAATAGTGGTAAACATGGTGGGGGTTCAGACGTTTGTGATTTTAAAGTCTGCCTAAGTATATCGCCAGTCACTGAAGTCGGACCTACAGTGGTGTTAATCAACTGCCACTAGGCTACACATTTGTCAAAGTTACTGAGCCGGTCAAGAGATTAAACAGACGTTAACGATAGCACAATTCTTGGTTTAGACAGCCATCAAGGTATTACACTCCAATTAAAACAAAGGACCAGAATTTGCAACTGGTTACAATCAACACATGTCAACACCTATGTACAGTGCTCTTGTCGGGTCGAGTGCCCTAGTTCAAAAGCAAAGAGGCTTTTGTGCAATACATTGTACAACCTGCTTAAAATAGCATAAAATATACTGAAATAATCTATAAATGTATTTATTGTTGACTGTATGGTGTATCCAATAATTATAAGGGATTTTAAAATGAACAAAATGTTTCCACCTTTTTTTTTAAACAAGTGCGAGTAAGCGAAACAGTAAATGTACTGTTAATAACAGTGTTATCTTTACTCTAGAGCCAGAAGAGGTCAAATTTCATCCAATCAGTGATGACGTTATTATTCTCTTTGTCTAAACATGCACTTGCTCTGGCTGTCAAATGCTTCTACAGTGCAATCTTTTATTCATTTTCAGGACACTGTACTGAATACTCATACTTTTTATAAATATATGGGAATTAAATTCATAATATTTATTCCTGATTGTGATATAAAAAAAAGTTTCATGTTT
>JAECMU010071934.1:3258-14602 GCA_016106625.1 Dracogyra subfuscus
TGCCCCCTTATACATTGGGCACTGGTTACATGTATCTCCCTTGTGTATATATTTTATTCTGTATTTCAGGACATGAAGCCAAATAATTTGCTCGTAAATGATGTGGGGGTTTTGAAAATTGGAGATTTCGGTTTAGCCAAGTTTTTTGGTTCACCAAGCCGGCCCTACTCTCATCAAGTTGTAACAAGGTAAATCTCAGTTCATAAAAGTTTAACTTAAATATCTGTTGTCATAGTTACAATATCAAGCTTAGCTCTGGCACTTGCAAATTCGACAATTGCTTTATTTAACAATGCCACTGGAGCACATTGATTTTAATCTTATCATCGGCTATTGGACATCAAATATATGGTCATTCTGACACCGATTTTTTAGAGGGAACCTGCTGTCGCCACATGGGCTACTCTTTTACGATAGGCAGCAAAGGATCTTTTATTTGTGCTTCTCACAGGCAGGATAGCAAAAACCGTGGCCTTTGTTGAACCAGTTATGGATCACTGGTCGGTACAAGTGGTTTACACCTACCCATTGAGCCTTGCGGAGCACTTACTTGGGGTTTGAATTCAGTATCTGGATTAAAAATCGCATGCCTCGACTGGGATCCGAACACAGTACCTACTAGCCTGTAGTCTGATGGCTTAATCACTGTGCAACCGAGGCCGGTTATTTTATTTAAACAACACAGCAAGTGATTGTGTGATAAACACTTCATACACAAAGGATATTTAATGGTTTTTGTCAAATATGATTTATATCGTGAAGTTTACAATCATATCTCACGACTCCCCTTTCACGATGAGTGAGATATGATTGCAAACTTACAATCATATCTCACGACTCCCCTTTCACGATGAGTGAGATATGATTGCAAACTTCATGAGATGAGATATAAATCATATCTGACAAAAAACCTTAAATGTTCTCTTTATTATATAACTTTTGGCAATTTACTTGTATTTTTAAAATGCCAGCAGCAAAATAGTTCCAGCTTTCTTACAGTGAAGATAACACTTTCTGCAGTGATGACAACACATTTTAGAGTGAAATAGTGAACATTTTGCTCTAAAATGTGTTATCGTCACTGAGTGGCTGAACTTATTTCACTGATATTTTAAAATATTTCACTACGGTTTTAATTTTGTATAATAAATTTTATTATTGAAATGACAAAGATAAACGTTAGTTTGGTAACAAGTTATTGTGACAACACTGAGCCTGTACATCAACCATTTCTTCTTCGTAGGATGGTTTTTGAGTAAACGGATACAAGGATACAGTAATTTGTTTACTTGTGACCTTTCATATTGTACCGAGCTTAGCATACACACACACATGTACACACAGACACACCCACACCCCTCTTTGATTCATTAATGTGTTTAATCTTTCAGATGGTACTGGTGTATGGAGCTACCCTCTCCCATGATCAGTTCTGGAATACCCTTAACCTTATTAACATGTTTAGTCTTTCCTATGATATCAGTGTATAGACCTACACACTCTGTCAGCAGTTCTGGAACAGTCCTAACCACGTTAACATGTTTAATCTTTAATAGAACCAGTGTATAGAGCTACACCCCTGTGATAAATAATGGAACAACCCTAAACTTGGTAACATGTTTAATCTTCTGATGTTATCGGTGTGTAGATCTAAACCCCTGTGATCAATAATAGAACAACCCTAAACTTATTAACATGTTTAATCATCTGATGGTATTGGTGTGTACAGCTAAACCCCTGTGATCAATAATGGAACAACCCTAAATTTATTAACATGTTTAATCTTCTGATGGTATGGTGTATAGAGCTAAACCCCTGTGATCAATAATGGAACAACCCTAACCACATTAACATGTTTAATCTTTCAGATGGTACAGGTGTCCAGAGCTGTTGTTTGGAGCACGCTACTACAGCACTGGGGTCGACATGTGGGCGGTCGGGTGTATTCTAGCCGAGCTCCTGATCAGGGTGAGTACAGGGTCACTTGCTTTATTATATAACTTATGACGTGTTGGCTTCTGTCTCGCCTTTTTGGAAATCAGTTTCTCACAAAACATATGTCCACAGTCAACAAATCTGGGTTTATTGGTGAAAGTGAATGTACAGATATACATCACATCCAATTGCAAATTTTAAAAGTTATTGGAAAATGTTATTTTACTTTGGCAAAATAATTATATATGATGATTGATATTTGGTAAAAAAATAACTACTAGTATGGGTTTCTGCAAAATTTTGACATTTCAAAGATAATTTGATGAACTTTTTTAATTCATCCAATCTGTCCCTGAAAAAAGAAAAATATTCCTTTTTTGTCACTGTCTCCAAGAAATCACCATGAAGTTTTAGAAGTAGCAAAATGATGTATTTTCGTGTCTTTTCTGAAATGATTATAATGATTATTATTGTTTTGTTTGTTTATTTTCTAGGTACCTCTGTTGCCAGGAGACTCGGACTTGGATCAGCTTAGTAGAATATTCCAGGTTCTAGGCACACCAGCAGAGAAAGACTGGCCTGTGAGTACTCTATGTTAGGATTTATAAGTCTGTGTGAAAATATTCTTAACACATGTCTGTATACAGACACAGTGGGCAGCATAGCCCAGTGGTACAGTGCCCGCCTGATGCGCGGTCGGTCTAGGATCGATCCCCGTCAGCTAACCACTGGGGGTTTTCTCGACATAACCATATGTCCGACGCCGATATAACCGTAATTATAATGTGTTGAGTGCGTCGTTAAATAAACAAATAAAATAAAATAAAAAAGTATACAGACACGTGTGCAGGGTTTTGCAGAGGGAGGTAATCATGACTACTCTTTCCGATTAGCAGCAAGGGATCTTTTATATGCACCATCCCACAGACAGGATAGCACATACCACGGCCTTTGATATACCAGTCGTGGCGATCATGATTGTGGTGGACTATGTATAATAAAACATCTGCTATCAAGATTTGCATTTTGCTGGCCCTTTGGGGGAGTTTGAGGGGACTGACACCAAAACCCTGTTCAGCACATGCACTAATAGCTGATGATTAACAAATCAGTGTGCTCTAGTGGTGTTGTTAAACAAAACAAACTTTAACACACCTGGTATATCACAGGGATAGGATAAACTCTTGCATACATATACAATGTATATATGACATGACGAAATACAAAGCCTAAAATTCGATGTATATACGGTAATTATTTGGTTACCTGGTGCATGGTTTTTTGCCATGAAGTCAAGCTGCCTTATTTTGAGATCTTCGTAATATTTTTAACTGGCGTCGTGGTTAGGCCATCAGTCTACAGGCTGGTAGGTACTGGGTTCGGATCTCAGTCGAGGCATGGAGTTTTTAATCCATATACTGATTCCAAACCCTGAGTGAGTGCTCTGCAAGGCTCAATGGGTAGGTGTAAACGACTTGCACAGACCAGTGATCCATAACTGGTTCAACAAAGGCCATGGTTTGTGCTATCCTGCCTGTGGGAAGCGCAAATAAAAGATCCCTTGCTGCTAATCGGAAAGAGTAGCCCATGAAGTGGCGACAGCAGCTTTCCTCTCAAAATCTGTGTGATCCTTAACCATATGTCTAACGCCATATAACCGTAAATAAAATGTGTTGAGTGCGTCATTAAATAAAACATTTCTTTCTTTCTTTCTTTTCATAATATTTTTGTGTTTCTCACAGGCCATGAGACATCTTCCCGATTACATTGCTTTCAAAAGCTACCCCGGCCAGCCACTGAAGGAGATCTTCATCGCAGCTAACGATGACCTGCTGGAACTGATGGGCAAACTTCTCGCCATGGACCCGTTGAAACGGTGCACCGCAACACAGGCAAGTCTTTCTTTCCTTCCAAACATGCCTGTCTCAGCATATCGTGAGTCTGGATGTTGTTGGCGATCCTTTTTTTATTTTTTATTTTTTATCGACGCACTCAACACATTATAATTACGGTTATATCGGCGTCGGACATATGATTATGTCGAGAATCAAGATCGGTAACAGGTGTGGGGGTGGTGGTGGTATATGACTGGTAATCGGACATTATCGCATGTACAGACATGGGTGGCAGAATGTAGTTAGTGGTACAGCTCTTGCCACAGGTGTGACGAGTCAAGGGATGGATAATTCACAGTAAACTCTGGGTTGAGTTCAGCCAGACCGAGCAGAAAAACATGTCCTCTAGACTAGTTTATGCACTTCACAGTAAACCATATTGCCACGTCAGGAACCAATTAAATAGTGAAACGTTTGCTGGCTGAACTTGATGCTGATGTCTTTTTATACAGTCCATACCAGTAACACATGACATGGTAAAGCAACGGTCATGGTATATACTGTCCCACAGCTTTTGATAAAACCAGTTGTTGTACCTTTTGTACCATAGTCCACTAACTGTTATGGGGAGGGGCGTAGCCCAGTGGTAAAGTACTCGCTTGATGCTCAGTCTGTGTGGGATCCATCCCCGTCGGTGGACCCACTGGGCTATTTCTCATTCCAGCCAGTGAACCATGACTGGTACATCAAAGGCTGTAGTATGTGCTGTCCTGTCTTTGGGATGGTGCATCTTAAAGATCCCTTGTTACTAATGGAAAACTGTAGCAGGTTTCCTCCCTAAGACTATATTTAAAAAATTATCAAATGTTTGATATCTAATAGCCGATGATGAATAAATCAATGTGTTCTAGTGGTGTCATTAAACAAAACAAAAGTTGTCACTTAGCAATGTCCAGATAATGGATGGGTTCTATGAATTCATTTTTGGCTCTTTATTGGTAAATAGGGGCCAGGATGTAGCTCAGTTGGTTGAGTGCTCGCCTGAGGTGCCTGCGTCACAGGATCGAACCACCTCGGTGGATCCATTCAACTGGGCAGGATGTAGCCCAGTGGTAAAGTGTTCGCTTGATGCACGGTCAGTCTAGGATCGATTCCCGTCAGTGGAGCCATTGGGTTATTTCTCGTTCCATCCAGTGCTCCATATCTGGTGTAACACAGGCTGTGGTATGTACTATCCTATCTGTGGAATGGTGCATATAAAAGTGCCCTTGCTGCTAATCGAAAAGAGTAGCCCATGAAGTGGCAACAGCAGGTTTCCTGTCTCAATACCTGTGAGGTCTTTAACCATATGTCTAACACCATATAACCATAAATAAAATGTATTGAGTGCATCGTTAAATAAAACATTTCCTTCCATTCAACTGATTGGTTTTTTTTTTATTCCAACCAGTGCACCACAACTGGTCAAAGGCCATGGTATGTGCTTTCCTGTCTGTGGGACAAGTGCAAGTGTCAATGTTTACATTTAGCTCAGTATTATATATTGATGTTCAGCTCCATTTATCTAAAGGGACAGACCCTAGTTTTTAAACACTAAGGCATATTGTTTACTATTAGAGCCGCTAATGATCACTAAACACTTACTTATATTTTATTGTTTAGATTATCCATGTCCAGTGTTTGTCATCCTGTTATTCCTAATACAACAAATTATATTTTTCATATTTTTAAAAATGCACATACGTCTGAGAACTATTGGTTATGGAGTTGAGTTTTAGTCTGTTTTTAAGGGTATTTCAACATTTCAATGTCACATACTTCTGTTTCACTCAGTAGACTGGTCTTAACGTTGTCAAAATGTGTTACAGGTTTATAAATTAACCAAACTTAGTCTCCATTTTTTACAACTTAAAACTTGGGTCTGCGACTTTAAATAATTAAATTCACTAATTAATTTTATATCACAAATTATTTCTTAAATTTTTAAAATTAATTTTAGTTATTTTTAAACCCACATTAAGACAAATATCTGTGAATTTAACTATGAGCAAACAAATAAATTTATGATAGGTGACATATTTAATTTTGTGTAATGTTTTGTTTGTTTTACTTGATTTGAATATGTCATTATTGTCTTTACTATTTCTAGTTGCTATATGGGGGGATTTTAAAAATTAACAAACCATATTTCCTCCAAAATTACGACACCTCTAAAATTTCGACCATGAATTTTTCCACAGCACGTTGGTGCCAAAACACTTCTAAAACTTCTATTCAAATTACTGACTTCTTTTTATACAGGCTTTACAGATGGCATACTTCAGTAACAAACCACCGCCTACACCAGGATACAAGTTGCCTCGCCCCGGGGCTAGCAAAGAACTTCAGAAAGCCGGGTTGAAGAGAAAACAATCCCAGACAGATATAGGTACAATGTTCACCAAATTATAGTTGTTAAATCTAATTTAAATTTAGCTTATTTATTTCCTTATTAATTTGCCAAATAGGTGATTTGAAAAGTCATGCCTTTTGTAGATCTAGGTTTAGGTTAGAAGGCATTACGATGTTTCTTCAAAAATAAGAAAGGGTGGAGTGAAGTGAATCCTGTCCTTATTTCTGAAGAAACGTTTTAAACTTTCTAACCAATTTAGAGGACATTTCATAGGTTCGTTACTTGATATGGGTGTGGCAAGTGTCATTGTGTGTTCACACCAGTTGTTTTGACATTGTTTGTACAGCTTTTGGCAATGAGGTCTGGCCAATTGTGTTGCAGTAATGTGTGTCACGTGACTTGTTATTAAGACGGCTTTTTGGTGTGTCTTTACGATTAAGACGATCGAAATGCTGATATCCAATTGATTGAATTGGAGAGAAACTGAGGAAATGCTGGTTAAGTTTGCTACAGATTAACTCATCAGATTTGTCTTAATTGTTAATCATTATAAATCTGTATAACAACACTAAAATACCACTGAAGTTGTTGATGTTTTTTGGTGGGTTTTTTTATAACTTTAGTATGTTAACTAGTCTTAATATTTACTAGTATTTATTTGAGAGGCTTTAAAAAACTGTTTCCCGACATCTATGTTTTATTGTGCTTTTATGTATAGATCACAAATAACCATGACCCTGCAAAGTTGCCCATATTCTTAATCTCTGGATAAATGGGTTTTCTTTTCATTTACCGGCCTCGATGGTGCAGTGGTTAAGTCATTGGACTACAGGGTGGTAGGTACTGGGCTCAGATCCCAGTCGAGGCATGGGATTTTTAATCCAGATCCCAACTACAAACCCTGTCTGGAAAACTTGTCATGGTATTTTGGGAGGGAACGGGTTCTGGAGAAAGAAGGGGGAAACAAAAATGATAAATTGGAGTGCTTCCTCATTTTATTTATTGTATTATTTGCAAAGTTTTGTTTATTCATTTAATTTAACTTACTTTTGTGCTTATATCCAATTAAGGTCCAAGCACACTGGGCACAAACCTCAGCTATCTGGGCTGTCTGTCCAGGACAGTGGGTTAGTTGTTAGTGAGAGAGAGAGAAGAGGGTGTAGTAGCATTACACCTACCCATTGAGTTGTTATAACTGTGGGTGAAGCTGGTAGCAGGCTGTGAAACCTTACACCTACACATTGAGTCATTAAAACTCGCTCTGGGTGGGGGAAGCCAGTACCGGGCTGCGGACCCTGTACCTACCAGCTTTATGTCCGATAGCTCAACCACGATGCCACCGAGGCCAGTACTTGTGTTTAAATAAATCATTTGCTTTCTTTTGCAGGTGGCCTTGCAAAGAAACTTGTGTTTTGATGTCATGATTCATAGGATTAGGATCTCAACTGTCAAGGAGTAAGAATCGTGGACAAGCTGTTGTTGCTGCGAGTCCTAACTGGAACACCAAATATTCCAGTTTATTGTAACTCTCAAAGAAAACATCTTAGAGTTATTAACTGGAACCAAGAGAAATTATTCAATTCAAGAGTTTCGGAACCTCAAGGGAAATAACTCTTAATTTCATGTGCTTCTGAACAGTAAGGGAAGCAACTTTAAGAGTGAAATAGTGTTCAGAAAATCAAGGGAACCAACCCAGCATAACAGTGCGTGGTATAATGACAAACAATACTTACTTCTCTTTCGTCAAGCTACATGTAGGTGTTTGTTACTATGGGGAAATTATTTAAATTCAAGATGGTTCTAAAAAATCCTATAAAAACTTGATGAACATCTCCCAGGTTATTCACACAGACTAGTTATGTTGTTGCGACGTTTTAGCGAATATGTTACCTAGACTGTATGACAAGTATTTTAACCCTTGGAACAGGATATTTTCATTACCATCATCTGTTACTGTTGATCAGTGTACCAGTATTCTGCATTAACAATAGAGCATTTTCACAATACTACTATTGTTTTAGGAGGTTGTTTTTTAAAAGTCAAAAGAGAACCTTAGACAAATGTTATCTTCTCTAAAAGTGAGAAGAAACAAAAAACATTGAAAGCTTTTTGTACAGTGTCGAGCATATCAAATCACAATGTTTGTTTCAATTATGATACCAAGTTAATGGGTGATATTATGACACAGTAAGTCATTTCCATTATCTGATGATTGTTATTTATTTTTCTACAATAAAAAGATACTACTTTGTTAGTGTGCGATTTCTTACTTTTTTTATCATATAATATGTGTGTGTGAGAGAGAGAGAGAGAGAGAGNNNNAGAGAGAGAGAGAGAGAGAGAGAGAGAGAGAGAGAGAGAGAGAGAGAGAGAGACACACACAGGGTTCTCACGGGTCCCTGACGCAGCTATCAAGGATGGGACGCACCATATTGTATAAACGTGCGTCCCTGTGGACGCAGTATATTTTCATTTTTATTTAACTTCAATACGATGTATTTTTAAACATATAAATTTACTATTTAAAGTAAATCGGTAAATAATAGACTGGTCACGTGGACATGCAAACAGCGCTTATTCACACCGTGAGGCGGATCAACTGAACAAAGCTGGTTGAAATGTTTGATTTTAAAACTCTAATTCAAAAATGTTTGGTTCTAAAACTCGAGTTCCAAATTTTTAAAAATCTTTTTTTCCCCGCAATATATATAGATATATACACATGTATATATATTCACATTATTAGTGAATATATATTAGTTACCAGGTATTTGTTTTATATTGTATCAAACATTTTAATAATAAAAAATTGTATTATTACTACATAAAACCATTTAAATATCAATGTTTTTGTGTTGTAAGTTGTTATACAATTCACTTGATATTTTATTGGATATATCAATTCATGGACTCTCCAATATTCCTAATGGACTCTCAAAATATAAGGTCACGAGTCCCAATATTTTTGGATGAATGAGAACCCTAGAGAGAGAGAGAGAGAGAGAGAGAGAGAGAGAGAGAGAGAGAGAGAGAGAGAGAGAGAGAGAGAGAGAGAGAGAGAGTGTGTCAGTGAGTGAGAGTAAGTTAAAGACAGTCTTCTGGACGAGGATAATACATACAAAACTAAATCAAGAACCCATAGATAGTATTTATCTTGGTGAGTTGGATACCTTGTCATAGAGGCTTGGAGTGGGATGTAGCCAAGTGGTAAAGTGCTCATTTGAAGTCGGGTCGGTCTTGGCTTGATCCCCGTGTGTGGGCTCTTATCTCCTTTTAACCAGTTCACTATGACTAGTATATCAATGGCCATGGCATGATCTGTCCTGTCTGTGGGATGGTGCATATATAAGATCTGTTGCTTATGGGAAAATTTAGGTTTCTTAAGACCATATGTCGAAATAACAAATGTTTTACTTCCATTAGCTGATGAATTATACATCAATGTGCTTTAATGGTATCATTAAACACAAAATAAACATTAACTTTAAGCATAGAGAATTCATCGCGAGTTTTATTATATGTAAAATATTTGCTGAGTCTATGTTAATAGGCTGTACTGAAACCAATACTGATTAACTACATGTAGACGAGATTGCTATTTTACATTTAAGGAAATATTAGTAGGGAATTCGTTTAATCACATAACACTTAAAATAAAATAAATTAATAGGATAATTAGTAAATCACACTTCTAAAACGTCATCTTCGTCAGTAACATAACGTCATCAGGATATTAAGTCTGACATCACACATTGTAACAAAATCTTACCAAAACGTTACGCTCAATTGTACAGATCCTGTTGGTTTGTCAACAAATGACCCTTTAACAGTAAGAAAACTTAGTATATTAACTTGGTTAAACGAATATCAAATTGGTTTAAAACATGGATATTATGGACAAGTTATATGATAAATTGTTCTAGAGTTGTAAGATAAATAGCATCGTAGGGGTATGGTTGTGGTATTCTATTTTATTTTCTCGAAATAAAAACTTTAGGAAAAAAAGGGAAATTCAAATGACGTTTCCCAATAAACGTAGTTGTAGGGCTCGGCTGTGTCGTAGTTAAGCCATCGAACATAAAGGCTGGTAGGTACTAGGTTCCCAACCCGGTACAGGATCCCACCCAGAGCAAGTTTTAACGACTCAATGGGTAGGTTTCAGACCACTACACCCTCTTCTCTCTCACTAATCACTGACCCTCCTAGACAGACGGCCCAGATAGCTCAGGTGTGTGCTTAGAACAGCATGCTTTAATCTTAATTGGATATAAGCACGAACATAATTTGAATTGAACTGACTTGTGCTAAGTTAACTTCGATGTCTTGAAATAAATAACTCGCATAGGTGGGATGCTGCCATTTGCTACCACAATTCTGAGTGTTGGCTAGTATGTGTGAGAAAAGACACTCAAGCTTGATATGACCGTTATACTTAATTAAATAAGGCGTCGAGGTTAGGCTATCGGTCTACAGGCTGGTAGGTACTGGGTTCGGATCACAGTCGAGGCATGGGGTTTTTAATCCAGATACCGACTCCAAACCCTGAGTGAATGCTCCGCAAGGCTTAATTGGGAGCGGTTATAGAATCTGTCCGCCACTAATCCCTTCTGAGAAAAGAAAGAAAAAAGAAAAAAAGAAAAAAAAATGTTATCTTGGGATTTGAACCCATATACTTCCACTCTCTCAACTTTACACCTATCTTTCACTTTATCTATCACTACTCACACTCCACACTCACTTCACTAACACCCATCTTTCTCTCATCATCTATATAATCTGAAATACAAATCATACATATATATATAGACATACAATACATAAAAGAAAGCATAATTAACATCATAACTTAACCACTGCGCCACAGAGGCAATGAAGGAAATGATTCAAAACTTTTAGTCAATCCAATTATTACGTGTTGAACAACATGTTAATAAAAGTCATACATTATTTGTTGTAAATTAATATACAAGTACATATTAATAGAACTGGGGCATTACAGTATACTTTATTTCAAAAACAAATGTACGCCATAAAAATTTTTTATTGCGCCAAAATTCTTCACATCTAGCAGGATACCGCTTGCACTGTCGAAGACGATTACGTAACAGCACCCCAGACGAGACTAATGTTTGCACACCAACCTAATTGCCCTAAACACCCGATCGCTCCCATAAATAATAGA
>JAECMU010071944.1:0-15812 GCA_016106625.1 Dracogyra subfuscus
CATCTTGTAATATTACTCGTTCAATCTCCTACTTGTCTGCCAATATTTCCACTTGTCCATCTACATGATCTATGTAGGAGGTGGATGCAGAAGGAAAAGTTAAAAGTCTTTGGCTTTACTTTTTAAACCAATTCACTTGTTACTCTTCACTTCAGATTACAACTAATTTTGTGACTCAGCTGACTCCCAACAAATTCCAGACTTTTTCAGTCGAGATAGTTTTAGTGTGAAACAAAACGTCATAAACAAATGTAGTGTTTTTGTTTAGGATTCAATGAAAGCCAGTTAAATTGTTCTCAAGAACTATTCTCTTCAGAACACATCACTGTTATTCAACTTTCAGCTGAAGGCCTGGGAATAATTGTTTGGCAGTGCTTGTCGAAATCACCTGTCATAAATGACAATATGCCTGTCACTAAATGTTAAAATAATGTTACAGTTGTCCTTTATTAATCATGTTTCATACACTAGTACATATACAAGTTTACATAATGAAGAGAATCTCCTCTGAACAGTAGCCTAAACCTATGGGCCAAATTTGTCCCAATTAAGTTCGACTGGTATCTAGGCTACAGGGGATTTGAATGAGGTAAAAGTCATTGTATTCTGTTCACTATTAAATATGAAAAAAGAAAGAAAGAAATGTTTTATTTAACGACGCACTCAACACATTTTATTTACAGTTATATGGCGTCAGGCCATATGGTTAAGGACCACACAGATTTTGAGGAAACCCGCTGTCACCACTTCATGGGCTACTCTTTCCGATTGGCAGCAAGGGAGCTTTTATTTGCGCTTCCCACAGACAGGATAGCACAATCCATGGCCTTTGTTGAACCAGTTATGGATCACTGGTCGGTGTAAGTGGTTTACACCTACTCACTAAGCCTTGCGGAACACTCACTCAGGGTTTGGAGTTGGTATCTGGATTAAAAATCCCATACCTCGACTGGGATCCGAACTCAGTACCTACCAGCCTATTGACTGATGGCCTAACCACAACACCACCGAGGCCGGTCAAATATGAAAAAAGTAACAACCTGTCAACAGTCAAATACCAATTACAATAAAATGTGGATAAAATGATGCTATTTATAAACACTGTCTTGGGAGGTCAGGGTGCATTTTATCATCAAACAAGTTGACATTTTAACAGACTTTTGACATGTTGCAATTTCATTTGAAAATGAAATAGTCGACATTTTCCTATGAGTCAAAGTCGCAGAATTTATTTTGTTAACAACTAAAAAATAAAATTCATGACTGTGCGGTCACTGTGGAAAGGCCTACGAGATGTAAACAAATTCCAATCATGTTCCCAACTCAAATAACTCAAAAAAAGTTTCCATTTAACTTTGGTTGCTTAATTGACAGTTGTTAAAAACGGAACACAAGCTGAAGTGAAAGTACCATAGTGACAACTAACCCAGAGTCTCGTCCACGGTGACATTCTGTGATAAATAACCACAATGGAACTTGATTAGTCAACTGTTCAGTTTTAAAGGGTAGGACTAAGAATGCATTTTCTGTTAAACCATTCGCAATGCATAGGGCTTCCTCAGGTTATTAATAAGCACGGGAAACTCCTTTCCCCAGGCATTCTAGAAACAGTTCAAGTATAAGCATGTGCACGATATGGTAAAAACAATTTTAAAAAACAACTTTATATACATGTGCATTGTAAAACGTACTACATCGCACTGCTTCAACACAGAAATATTTACTCTTAATATTAATTAAGTTTGTGATTACCAAAACCTGGCAATGTCCATGGCTAGACACTTATTTTTGGGCTTGTTTATTTTGAGCATACTTATTTCGAGCACAACAATTATGGCCTTGACGTTGGTGAAATCGACCATCCTGACCGAATACTGACGTGCATAATAAAGAGTGGAGTGTACATGTGACCGAATACTGACATGCATAATAAAGAGTGGAGTGTACATGTGACCGAATACTGACATGCATAATAAAGAGTGGTGTGTACATGTGACCGAATACTGACATGCATAATAAAGAGTGGTGTGTACATATGACCGAATACTGACGTGCATAATAAAGAGTGGTGTGTACATGTGACCGAATAATGATGTGCATAATCAGGGCTTTAGATCTCACTAATTTGGGCACAACGGTGACTTTGTTTTTCTAAATACAGGAAGATCATTTTAGGTCAATACTATCATTATAACAGCTACTGGAGAGTTGTCAATATTCAGAAATGCATTTCTAGCTGATTTAATGAAAATAAACTTAATATTTCAGTGGTTTTGAGATGAGATATTTTGAGGTCAGTATGTTTATACTTAATTTGGGCACGATTATTTTGGGCACAACGTTTATCGCCTCGACTTTAATGCAATCTAAAGCCCTGATAATAAAGAGTGGTGTGTACATGTGACCGAATACTGACGTGCATAATAAAGAGTGGTGTGTACATACCTTCGGGTTCACGTTCACTGATGTGTGGCACAACCTGCAGTGATGCCGTGCTCGACTGCTGATGAAGCATGACCCCTTCTTCGCTGTTCCGCGATGGCTGATAGATTTCCTCTTTACTGCGGTGTCCATTCTTCGGACTGTTGTAAATACAACACGACTGTTTGTTTCCCATCCTACAGGTCTACTAAAGTGATTGACTGTGAAAAACTGGCTCTGTACAGTTCATTAAGAAATCCCATTCAAAACACAGCTAACGTCTTCACAAATCGCCATTGCAGAAAGAAAAAATTGAAAATTTTGTTTTGGATTATTTCGACTTATGTGCAGACATCTGTATTGGAAAACGTTTTCTTCTTTGCTGAAAATAATAAGGAAAGAAAAGTTAGTTTTCATTATCTTTCATAATCAAAACCGGGTGCAATTTGTTTTTTAAATTTTGATTAGCAGTTTTTCCTAATGGATGAAGAATTGAATAGCAACTACTGGATTTTGATTACCACTTTTATAAAATTCTAATTTACCGATTTTTAAACCAATATATCTTTTAGCCTAAATTATGTTGTTGATTGTTTGCTTAAATGAAAACGTTTGATGGAATTTTATTTGCTGTTAGGTTTCGATATAGGCATCAAGGTCACGGCCGCTCACAAATTAAGTTACCCCGATGAAGCAGAAACTAGTACCGTACAGTGCTAAGTCAAAGCCAACCACGTTTTATCATTGGCGAATAATTGTTTTGGTCGCGATCTCAATAGATTTGTATCGCAGATCGAGGCCGTAATGCCACTTCTAAAACCCCTGGAAATTAGGCTAGGTGCTAATTCAGTTTGGCTGCAAAAAAATATGCATCGCAAACTGCTAGTCATTGTTAGAATATTGTATCGCGATCGCAAGATTATGCATCGCATTTTGCTATGCGAACCCGGTCATTTTGCAGCCTGCAAAACCGACTGTTTGAGAAAAGTTCATACGGTTGCTAGTCAATTCATATCATGGTCATTTTATACCATAGTCATTTTGTACCTAATTTGGTTGTTTCATACCCTTGTCATTCCTTATTATAACTGAAAGTCATTTTGTACCAAACAAAATTGTGTTAATACTGTTATGTCAGACGTATTATCACCCTGGTAATGTCTTTTACAAAATAACATTATATATTACAAATCTCTATAAGATGCAAAACCACCTGCAACTAAATAAACATAATAATAAAGATGCAAATAAATAATATCTGGTAATTTCATATCACAGAAAACTGGTAGCTGGAAAAATTGTTTAAGGTGGGCAACATTACTGTGGGTCTTCAGTAGGCCATCGTCTTTTTCAGTAGCCAGGGACGATCGGGCGACTGTTAAGTTCAAACCATGGTAATGATAACAATAATTAATTTTTTTAAATGTTATCTTTAAAAAAAAAAAAAAATCTGCAGAAGTATTTGTGTATGGTGCCATACCCATTTTACCTTCTGACACAAACCCTGTTTTCCTATACAAGTATATCTTTTTTTTTAACGACACACTTAACACATTATAATTACAGTTATATCGGCGTTGGACATATGGTTATGTCGAGAAAATGCAAGCAATCTATTCGCTTGCTATATACATGTAGTATATACTGGTATGAAATGACTTTTCACAATGGTATAAAATGAGTAGAAAATGACCAGGCAGTATGAAAGGTTGCATGGTCATTTCGTACGAAATTTGGTTGTTTCGTACCATTGCAAAAAGTAATTTCGTACCTTAGTCATTCCGTACCTGGGTCATTTCATATTGTACCATGACTTAACAATCACCCCTGTAGTGTCTTTTACAAAATAACATAAAACTACAAATTTTTGGTTAAGTTAAGGGATATTTATCAGCAAAAGACAGTTTGAGCTAAGATTTGTTATTTTTGTTTGAAGAAAATTAAAAACAATTAGCAGGTGCATCACAGTGAGGTTTTTTGTTTTGAAAGAAACCTTAAATATTAGCCATAAACTTAACTAGTTTAGTGCAAATTAAGATGAACGCCATTCAAAAATTCAAGGCTACATCAATGACTACATGGGGTGGGGGTGGGAGGCAAAGTGGTCACCCTCTGACTAGAGTACACCTACAAATGACAAGTGACACAAGAAAAATTGCTACTAGCCACATGTATGACTACGAGATGACAGCACCACAGAAATCTTTCATTATTATAAAATTAAAGGCATATACAATGGGTGTAACTGTAGCAGTCCCCAGTGACTAAGAACCTGAACATGGTGCAAGAGACATATTTTAATATTTTTGCATTTATTTGTGAAAAGTAATTTTAAATTTATTGATTCCACACATAATCTCTGTCAAATTAACTAGAAAATTTCAATATAGTAAAGTATGTGCTGCCAATGATAGAATGTAAACGTGGTTTCCTCAAATGTGACGTCACATTTACCATGTTAGTTGTGATACTCTACAAATGTTCCAGTTTGAATAATTCTGGCAGTAAATGCAAAATTTACTGGGTTTGTTATTCTGTTATGTAGATGAACAGTTAGCTGCAAGTATAATTTTTACCTTTTAAAACATAATCAACACTTTTGGCAGGAAGCTTCCTTTTGCACACTTTGATAAATCCCTCTTAATTCACTTATAAGTTATATGGATAAAATTTGTTTAATATTGATGTTCATAATTGGCTCTAGTTATAAATAATGTCTCCTAAAATCACGTTGGCAATGCATAAATGTTAATACTTTGCTTCAAAATTGGAAAAAATAAACATGCTTTATGTTGTCAGACGTACATGGTGTCGGATGTACACTATATGTATAACAGCACCACAGTAGCATGGTAATTGTTACATATTCAGTAATTGTTTTAATCAACCATATAAAATTAACATTGCATCTCAGTTAGTAACATTATACAATCAGTTAGCAGAAGTGGAGATTAACAAATATTATATTTTGGTATCGGATGTACACATGAGTAACATATGTAAATATTATGGATCCATACAAGTCTGCTTGAAATATAAATTTGTCTTTTATATATTATGTCAGTTAGCAAAGAACATGTCTCAGATTATTTCTGTATAAATTAGTCACTATAAAGATTTTTACTTCTACTCACTTACATGTATAAAAAATATGCTGATAGATGTGTTAATAGAATTTTTTTATTAAATATTGCTGCATTCATGGTTAATGCATTAGTTGCATTGTAAGTGACTAAAACACAGCTACTAAAAAAGGATTAATGTAATATTTGACACTAGAGATAATAACCTTTCAAATGATACCAAACTTGTCTCACTTTAATGAGTTTCTAAAAATAACCTATTGGTTTATTTGACCATGGAAATGTCCAGTAGTATATTTATTAATTGTGAATATAAAAAGCGCACTTTGGTCAACGGGATTATTGCCGACTAATAATAGTAGAAAAACTGTTCCTCTGTAGACATATTTTTTCATACAAGTGTGCAAGTAATCTGTCTCTACGTTCTTTTCTCTTGTTTGATGAAAATTGTACAGAAAACGATACGGATTACCTTGGACCTGAAATGTATTCATCGCATCTGCTTTAAATACTATGTGTGTTGAATGTTTTAGTTTGAACATATAAGAAGAGCAATGAAAGAAAGAAGAGTTTAACTTAATGATGCACTCAACACATTTTATTTACAGTTATATGACATCAGACATATGGTTAAGGACCACACAGATATTGAGAGGAAACCCGCTGTCAACACTTCATGGGCTACTCTTTCCGATTAGCAGCAAGTGATCTTTTATATGCACCATCCCACAGAAAGGATAGTACATACCACAGCCTTTGATATACCAGTCGTGGTGCACTGGCTGTGATGAGAAATAGAAGCAGAGCAATGAGGACAAAATGGAAGTTGGCAGTTAGTACTAGTAGTAAATACCATATATTATTATTATATGGCTCTTGTCAGTTAAAATGGAAATAACGATAGTCGATATACAGTATTATACTGCACAATAACGTCCTGAATTTCAAACTGTCCAAATATAGTTTTTTAAAAACCTCACTGCTTTTATGTTACAGTCTCCGATTTGTTTTTTATATAATGGTATGAAATGACTAGAGTACAAAATGACTGGGGTACAAAATGACTTTTCACAATTATCACAATGGTACGAAATGACTTTTTGCAATGGTACGAAATGACTAGGCACTAGTAGGGTATGAAATAACCAGGCAACATGGTACGAAATGAATGGAACAATATGACTTGGATACAAAGTGACTATGATTCGAGGAAAGACTTTGCAACTTTCCAGCATCATCCATGCATGCTTAACATGCTAATACTATCACTAACCGTAACCCTAAACCTGAATGTACTGAATGCTGGAACGTTCGGAAGTCTTGCCAAAATTAAAATTGTAAAAAATGAAAGCAAATAAAGAAAGAAGATACATGGAGACCGTGACTCACTGCCAGTCAACCTCTGGCAAATAATTATAACCCGACCACACCACACGAACTGTGATCTTGCAGCCTGGAAAGCTAAAGGGCAGATCCTATATAATCGCCAAGCAATACACATTGTAAATACTACTTGAGATCATCGTGACCTTGCAACCTCAGAATATAAGTTACTACCTGTATATAAATAAGCTTTGTTCGTCGTCGTAGATTATTTTTCACCGGGCCAAAAAAATAAAAATAAACCGGAAGTACGCTCTTGTCACTTCTTCCGTACCCCAAAATAGTTTGTGAGCACGTTTCTCATTGGTTGAAACTTTTTCCTGTTAAGAACGACAAAAACGATTGGATCAGGGGTTTTCGACCAAGTCGAGTTGTTAAACGATTGTTTATTGGCGAACACAATTCAATAATGGTATATGGAAGATAACTAGTTATAGTTACCGACTACAGCGCAGGCGGTCCCTTCTTTACCCACCCCAACCCTTTCCTGTCCTGGACGGTATCAGGTCGTTTCGCCCCTATTCCTGATCGCCCCGTGTCGTTTCGTCCCGCGTCGTTTCGCCCCCATACCGGGTCGTTTTGCCCTCTTTACAAGGTCGTTTCGCCCTCATGTTTATGTAGGGAATACCTACAATTTGTAACCGTGAAATACTTAATAAAATGTGTCTATCACCAAGAAAGTAGTGCATAATCTGAAAACGATTTGCATGTCCGGTGATTCGGCGCAGTAGATGTGGATTTAGCAGAGGTGCATCCAGACGTACACCTCACCAATAAATTTGATTCGTTAGGGACTCCAGGCAAAAGCCACAAAAAATTCAAAACAGCCAATATAGAATCAATGATCAGTGGGATCCGCCAAATTAAAATAAACGGGGCTGACCCCACAAACTTATATCATAATGTGTTATTACGTTCCACGGTTGTTATATTAAGTCATATCCTATCACCCCTCTTGAAGAATATTCCATAACAAATAAATCCCTTTAGCGGGTTTCCTCTGATGACTACAAGTCATACTTCGTACTTCAGTGGTGTCATTAAACAAAACAAACTTATGAATTCTCAACTGCTGGCATTTATAAACCAAAGTTATACTAAGGTCTTTATATCAAAATACGATAGGGGCGACCTCTGAAAAACCTGATGACACGCAGAAGAGACTAATGGACAACATCAATGAGCTGGCCCAATCAACAAAGATTGTTCTTCAGTGGATCCCTGCACATACAGGCATAGCAGGCAATGAAATTGCTGACCAGCTGACAAAGGAGGGAAACAAAAAAAGATCAGCCCTTTCACATCTATCATATAAAAAAACCTGAACTCTGATCCACAACAAGCAAAAATCCACCTTCCTTGCTTCCATTGGCGGATACAATCCACATAAAGATTCTTTCCACCAACTGTCTCGCCACCAACAAACAACAATCTTTCGTCTGAGGACAGGTCACTGTGGACTAAAAGGACATCTAAAATAATTGGTATTCAGCCCTCGGCTCTGTGTGATTGTGGGAAAGATGATCAAACACCAAAACACTTCCTACAGTCCTGTCAGCTCTACAGTAGAGAGAGGCAACACATCTGGCCTTTGAGTATTACAATGGATGCCAAGCTTTGGGGCTCTGCAAACGATCTACGATCTCTTTTTTGTAGCTTCATTAATCTGTCAACGTATGTTTTATTGCAGCGACCTCATGTTACTGATCCATAATCAAATACGGGAAGAAAATATGCATTATAGAATACAGATTTTGATTCTGTGGTGAAACATTTGCTAATTCGTAGCAAAAGAGCCAGTTTAGATGAAACTTGTAAACAAATGTGATTAACTTGTGTGTTACAACTAATATTTTGATCAACACAGAGTCCTAAATGTCTTTGACAATGAGCAGGTGATATAGGGTTATTATATTGCAAGTGACCAGTTTGGCCCATTTTTGCTGTGTACTAATTGACATACATATAGTTTTCGATGGGTTTATAGACATACATTATTATTGATGCACCAAGAGTTTACAGCATCTAAGTTTGTTAGTAACGTAGTCTCTATTACAGACAAATGTCTGCCAGATGTGTGTAATGTCGTGACATCTGCATACATATATACACTGACATTTTGGTAACCAATCCAAACCTGTTAATTAACATGATATGATATATTTGGTGACCTGAAACGGTTTGGGGAGTACTTACCTTTTATTATATGCTTCATTGTTTATCACGGAGTAATATTAATTTTAATATTTATATATTCCTCATGGACTTACAAAATGTCCTTTTATAAAACATAAATTAAATATAGTCTTGACCGATATCGAAATTTATATACATATAATATTATAATGTTGTTGTTTTTTTGGGTTTTTTTTTTTTTTTTTAATTAGCCCAGAAATGTCGATAGTGTCAGGGATGGGGCCCTGAATCACTAGCTTACAGAAGTGTTGAACATAAATAACATAACATAATCTATATATATCATACATAATGAGTACTATTAGCCTAAATATGTTCAGATTGGTGACCGGTCAAAACCCCCTTAGTCAGAACCCCCTCAGTCTAAACCCCATTCAGTCAAAAACTCCTCCAGTGAAAACCCCTTCCAGTTAAAAACCCCTTATTTAGGAAATCACCTGTTGTCAAAAATGCCAAACCATCCAACATGCCACAGAAAGGTTTTACGTCATTGTTCTCCTGATACAAATGTACAAGTCCCAGACTCTGAATCTTCCTCCACGTGATCTGTGTCAGGTTATAAAAGCAGCCGTGACTTATAGTGTGTGGGCCGAACGTTGAACTGACAGCGTTGATGATGGCTAACTCGTAGTCGGTAATCACATTTGATGGATATAATTGAAACCCAAGCACCTGACACTCATTCTGGATGGACTGTACGTACTCTGCTTTCATGTTCAAAATGAACTGCTCAATCATTAATCCCTTCACTAGCTAAGATAAAATAAGTAATAGATATTGCTAATTACTATCAAGTTCTTTCATTATATTATTATATTATATAAGTAGTTTTCCAAGGCTTCCCAATTACATGTATCTCTAAGATCAAACATTTTGTAAAAACTACAATTCTAAGTCTATGAGTAGCTTCAATGAAAGCCTAAAGTCTATGTAGTGTAACATACACTAAATAACAACATAAATAAATATATTTCAAATAATTATTCAAAAGAGATTAAAACAATTATTCATCTATGTTAATATTATATCAACTTTACCACTATAAATACCAAACAATAATAATAAGAGGGGGTTTTGACCGTTTGACTATTTATTACAGGGTTTTTTGACTGGAGGGGGTTTTGACTGAGGGTTTTTTGACTGAGGGGGTTTTGACCGAGGGGTTTTTGACCGAAGGGGGTTTTCACCTGGATTCGTTCAGATTGATTGTACATTTTTCCATAGAGGAAGAGATAGAAGTAAGAGACAGAGAGAGAGAGATGAAGTAAAACGGACAGCAAATCAGTTTTAACATTAAAAAGCCTACACGCACACACACACACACACACACACACACACACACACACCAGTACGCAACATAGCTTGATAACAAATGTATACATGTGATTAGTTCTCTGTCAGCTGTATTATAGTTTGTTAATGTTCTGTGATACTGCGGGAAGTAGACGTGGGTTTTTGTTTTTAGTTACTATATATTACATCTGTTGTTATTAATACATGTGTGCTCCTTTCGTGGTTTTTGAATAGTAGGCCCTATATAATCCTATGTTCAACCAATTTCGATGTTTATCATTGTCGTATTATTTACTTTGTTTATGCATTAATATACCACAATACGTGGCACAACTAAATAATGTTCACGTATTTATGAATAAACTGATTTGATTTGATGCGCTGGCGGGTCTAGGATCGATCCCTGTCAGTGGGCCTAACGGGCTATGTCTCGTCCCAGCCAGTGCATTACGAGTCGAGCAGTACATACCAAAGGTCATGGTATTTGCCATCTTGTCTGTGGAACCTCTTGCTTAATGAAAAAAATATAGCGGGTTTCCTCTCTGTGACATATCAAAATTACCAAATAGCCGATGATTAATAAATCAATGTTCTCTTGTGCTCTACTGGTGTTGTTAAACAAAACTAACTATAACGGCTGGTAAATACAGAGTTCGCATTTCGATCCAGAAAGAAAGAAAGAAAGAAATGTTTTATTTAACGACGCACTCAACACATTTTATTTACGGTTATATGGCGTCAGACATATGGTTAAGGACCACACAGATATTGAGAGAGGAAACCCGCTGTGGCCACTTCATGGGCTACTCTTTCCGATTAGCAGCAAGGGATCTTTTATATGCACTATCCCACAGACAGGATAGCACATACCACGGCCTTTGATATACCAGTCGTGGTGCACTTGCTGTGACGAGAAATAGCCTCATAGACAGAACCCGGGGAAAGACATGTTTGAAACCCTAGTGGTATAAAGGACATGATAAAATAATTCATAGTCATAGTCCCACTTAGAGCAAGTTTAACGACTATAACGTTTCTATTAACCCACTTTCCCGGACAGTGGACAGACAGCCCAGGACATCGTGCTTGAACCTTAATTGGATATACGTTTAACAAACAGATATATACAGACGCGATTAAAAAACAGATATGATAACATTATTTCTATAAACATTTAAAAAATGCTAAATAATTACTGTATTAGCCTTAATTACGCATGTCGCCATCTCCAAATTCCTGGACTTTGATGTCGCTCCAGACACGCGGTCTGGGCGAAGGCGGCGAGTTCAAGGCGAAGTTTGGGCTCACTTCGCCTGGTCGCGTCATGTCATGTCATGTCATGTCATAAGGCTTAACGTGCACATTCAGAGCAAGCTGTTGTAGCGCAAGCCCTTTCGTCCAAGACAGATAGGGTGGGGGGGGGGATGGAGGGGGGACGCCTGCACTGGCAGGTGCAAGGGAGCACCAGCAGTCCAACCGAGGTTGGTAAGCCTGGTCGCGTGAGCCCTGTCTGTAATAAATGGAATAGTAACGTAGCCAGTATTTTAATACTGGGGGAAACCCATGTTGGTGGGAGCACCATTTCATTTCAGTTTAATTTCGTGCTTATATTCAATTGCGATTCAAGCACGCTGTTCTAGGCATACGCCTCAGCTATCTGGGCTGTCTGTCCAGGACAGTGAGTTAGTTGTTAGTGGTTAGCGAGAGAGAGGAGGGTGTAGTGGTCTTACATCTAACCATTACTAATTCATTGAAAATGGGTAAAGCAGCAGGGTTTGATAATCTGATTGGGGAAATGTTTATTTTTAGTAAAGATTATTTTTATGAATATATGATAAAATTATTTAATAAAATATTTGATAGTGGTGTATTCCCAGACATGTGGACAAAATGAATAATAGTGTCAATTTATAAGAATGGATCAAAAGATAATCCAGGTAATTACCGTGGAATTACTTTATTACCTGTACTTAATCAAATATAGATATCTAGTATCAGTAAAAGGATACCAGACTGGGCCAATGATCATAATAAAATAGCCGAAGCTTAATCAGGCTTTAGGGCTGGCTATTCTACAATAGATCATGTGTCTACTCTATATGCATGTGTACAGAATTATGTCTCCAAAAGGAAGGGGAGGTTTTATGTTAATTTTGTTGATTTTAAAAAAGCATTTGATTGCATAGATAGAAAAAAAGTTACTATTTCACCTACAGGTCTGTGTGGTAAACTGATAGACAGTGTTAAAGCTATTTATAAAACCTTTGTCATGTATCTGAACAAACGATGAACTAACAGATTGTTTTGAGTGCCCTGTCGGCCTTAGGCAGGGGGGTGTTTTAAGCCCGATACTGTTTTCTTTGTATATAAATGAATTTAATGGTGAGATGGTCAAGTATTGTGAAAGAGGTATCCAGATAACACCAGATCTTACAGAAATTGTGATGTTGTTATTTGCAGATGCTATTGTTTTACTTTCAGATACACGAGGGCTACAAAATCAGCTAGATATATTGTATAATTACTGTCAAAAATGGAAGCTGATTGTAAATTTAAAAAAAAAGAGAGTAGTATTTCGAAGAGGGGAAAAACTTTGTTTTAATGAAAAATGGTATTATGGAAAGGAAATATTAAATGTGGTTCCACAATATATCTATCTTGGGACATGTTTCAATACTCAAACAAGTTTAGCACAAGTAACTAGTCAGTTATCAGTCAAATGTAAAAGGGCATTAACAGAGATTTTGAGAACAATGTCAAACTACAAAATATTCCCATTTCATATTTACTTTAAAATATTTGATACACAGGTATTACCTATCTTATTGTATGGGACTGAACTATGGGGTTTTCAACAGTTCGAAAGTACAGAAAGAGTACAATATATAGCTTGTAAACGATTTTTAAATGTAAGTAAATATGTACCAAATGTCATGGCACTAGGGGAATGTGGAAGATATTTTATATACCATAACAGTCTCATTAGGTGTATACAGTATTGGATAAAATTGTTGGAAATGCCAACTTTCAGATATCCTCATAAAGCTTACAACATGTGATATTAGATAATGCAGAAAGATATACGTGGGCTACTGCTATCAAGAAAATTATGTTTTCTTTAGGTTTCAGATATGTGTGGATATCTCAAGACGTTGGGGATAAGTCATTATTTTTAGCCACATTCAAACAAAGAGTAAAGGATATCAAATACAACACTGGATTACGAAAATTAATTTTAATAGTAGGTATGATATATATTGTAAATATAAATTAAATTTTGAAGCTGAATTATATTTTACATCTTCTGCATTTGACATGCATAAAAATGATATAGCACTGATTAGAATGGGAAGAGTGGTTCTAGCGGTGGACGAACGTAGAAATATAGGTTTAAATAAGAGGGATAGGATTTGTAAATTATGTCATAAATGAGAAGTAGAAAACGAATTCCATTTTATTATAAATTGTCCACTATATGAAACGTTAAGAGAAATGTATATATACCTAGAAAGTTTTTGATAAATAGATCCTTGAATACCTTTAATGAATTGATGTCTATGAGAAATGAAAATACACTCAAATATTTAGGTATTTATTTAGCTAAAGCGTTGCAGTTAAGAAACGAAAGAAGTGGTGAAAGTTACACATTTGGTGTGTAATGTAAATGCATAGAAGATTATAACTATGATGTTCATATAATGGTATTTTGGAATAATGTCACCTGCACGAAGGTCCAGTTGTTCAACAATCATAAGCTGACTACATGAGTGTGTAGGTGGACTAGGGTGGGGTATGATAATAAAGAAAAATAATAAACATGAAAATAAATTATATGAATCCAAAATGGGATCATGTTGATTTGTAGACCTATATGAGATAATGTATACCAAAAATAATTGTTAGAAAATACAAATATTGTTATTCTTCCTAAAATCTATATGCAAAGTAAATAATATTTAGTCTGTTATATGAATTGTTGAACAACGGGTCTTTCAAATATCACCTTTTGTTGTCTGTAAATGGGCTATGGCCTAAAAACGGAATAAAGAATTGAATTAAGTTAAAACTTGCTCTGGGTTGGAGCCGGTACCGGGATGTGAACCCTGTACCTGTCAGACTTATGTCCGATGGCTTAACCACTACACCACCGAGGCCGGTGTATACATTGGCGGCCAGTCTTTTATACTGGGGGATAGGGCCTCCACGAGTCCAAAGTATTGGTCAGGTCAGAAGGTTTAACGTGCACATTCAGAGCAAGCTGTTGTAGCGCACGCCTGTCCTGGGCACATATGCCGGTTCCTCTGTCCAGGGCAGGAAAGGTGGGGGTGGTGGAAGGAAGGACCACCTGCACTAGAAGGTGCAAGGGATCACTAGCAGTCCCGCCGGGGCCGGTAGCAGATGCGGTGGGTGTATGGGTGCTATGGTTTTTGAATTTGGAAGGAGCAGTCGGAATTTAGCAAAAGAGATTGGGTGCGCGTTTTGAATGAAGAAAATATGGCGCATTTTTGAACGGTCGATCGAAAGATAAAGTCAGAAAGTATTGGACTCGAGTACCCAATACTCGCCTAGATGATAGTGAGACTGAGGAATAAAGTAAAATAGCATTATGCATCTTAATTCCAGCGCTGAACATGGATACCAAATCATGCCATTGTAATTCATTCCACGCATTTGACTTTTGTTTTCCCTTCATGTCTACTAGTCCTATACTGTTAATGACGGCAAGCATATGGCAAAATGAGGCGGGCAGCATAGCCCAGTGGTACAGTGCCCGCCTGATGCGCGGTCGGTCTAGGATCGATCCTTGTCAGCTAACAACTGGGTTTTTTTTTCTCGACATAACCATATGTCCGACGCCGATATAACCGTATTTATAATGTGTTGAGTGCGTCGTTAAAAAAAAAAGGGCAAGATGACGTAATAAAAAAATAAATATAATAATGATAGTGCTCTTGCTTGCACGGGTACTCGGGTCCTGTGTACGGACTTGAGTCTTGTAAGAGTCGGCACTTGCCCGAGTAGGCCTACTCTAGTATTCATGGAAACCCTACTGGAGGACATCCACTTTGGTGGAAGGCGTCAACATTGTCCTCTCTCTGGCAGTCGAAATACTGCTGGGTGTATGTAGGTGTTGGGGGTTGTTTTGCGGTCATCATCACCATTGGCTAATATACCCATTTACCTGCCGTCCCGTGGGACCGGTAGTTATTTATTTATACTGTATGACCATATGTTTGGTCCGGCTGGTTTTGATTCTGTCCGGCAGAATATGTTTAGCTTGCTGGATCGAATGTCTGGCAGAAATGTCAGACAATTTTGATCCCTGCATAATATATAGACCTATATGAATGACAGAAAGAGAGAGAGAGAGAGAGAGAGAGAGAGAGAGAGAGAGAGAGAGAGAGAGAGAGAGAGAGAGAGAGAGAGAGAGAGAGA
>JAECMU010071986.1:0-15713 GCA_016106625.1 Dracogyra subfuscus
TTTTAGAATGTTTTTATGCTATTAAAGCCGTTACTTATAGAGTGAAACCTGTCTAAACCGGATGACGTCGGTGACCTAATATTTATCCGGTTTAGACAGGATCTGGTGTTTAGAAGGTCACATTTTTATAAAACAGAGTTATTGCCCTTAACGTGCAATTTGCAACGAATCACACGAGAATGATTTGATTGATCCAATAAACCTGTTTTGTAACGTACAGTTATATAATCATTTATTTAGGTAATGATAACATTGTGCTGCAATATTTACTGATTATTAATGCATTGTTTGTTTCCACAAGGTTTTTTTGCCGTGGATCTAGAACTTTCTTTCGTAAATTCTCTGATATGTTCGAACATGTCCGAGAATTGCCCAATGAATCTGAATGTGGTAAAGGCAACAGTTTCAGACAGTACAATTGGAAACAATCAAGCATTAATTACTCTGACTGCTATTCTGGGCTGAGATCGCAGAAAGCGGTGACCCGTGACGTAACACCGGATGTTGGTCAGTAGAAATTCCGGTCGGCTTTGTTCGCTGGAAGTTGTTTTCACGCGAAGTTGACTCTTCATTCATTTACACTGTGCCGGTTTGTTCAGGTTAATTTATTAAGGATTTAACACTTCTAAGCGAAAAATCAATCCGGTTTTCGGAATTGACAGGTTCCGGTTTTATCAGGTTTTTATACATGGTTTAAATAGCAAAAAAATTTGGGACCATGGAACTTGGCCGGTTTTGACAGGATTCCGGTATGTTCAAGGTCCGGTTTAGACAGGTTTCACTGTATATATATTATATTTCATGTTTATGAAAGAAATGAGTTCTGTAAATCTTTGTAGATCATACAACGTGTGTGTAATCTGAGTCATGAATAGAAACATTATATGAATGAAAGTGAAGTTTCGGCTATCGCAAGCACCCAACTAAAGCTGAAATTGGTTCTGTTAATCCACAATCAGGTGTTCATCTCTGGAAAGACTGTCACTTCCCTAGGAGATCCGTAACAGGATGTTTTAGCTACCTGCACCACCTGTAGGAAGATTACCACTCCCCTAGGAGGTCTGTAACAGGATGTTTCACCATCTTGTGCTACCTGTAGGACTGCAACTCCCCTAAGAGATCTGTAACAGATGTTTCAGTCTCCTGCACTACCAGTAGAAGAACTGTCACTTCTGTAAGAGATCTGTAACAGGATGTCTTAGCCTCCTGCACCACCTGCACCACCTGTAGAAGAACTGTCACTCCTGTAGATCTGTAACAGGATGTCTTAGCCTCCTGCACCACCTGTAGAAGAACTGTCACTCCTGTAGATCTGTAACAGGATGTCTTAGCCTCCTGCACTACCTATGGGAGAACTGTCACTCCTAAGACTAACTTACAAAAACCCCAAACTTGCACTAGACAGAGCTCTCAATGGAATACATACAGCTTTGAAACTGAATGCTTCTTTCCATATATAATGAAACTTCTCGAAACCGGACACCCTTGGGACAAAAACAAATGTCCAGTTTTAAGCTTGATCCAGTTTAGAGAGGTTAAATTCTGTACTGGTTTTAATTAAGGGACTCTCTAAAATGTCCAGTTCTGATGGAATTCTGGTTTTCAGAGTGTCCGGTGTTGAAATGTTCAACTGTACGTACATGCACGTACCATACAAGTTTTGGTAATTGCACCCATGCCTCATCACAAACCACACACATGGGAAAACTGTTAAAATAATACCTGTAGAAAACATTCAATTTGCATGCATAACCTTGAAATTAACCTGCTATTTTGTTTCTCTTATTTCTTTTTTTTTAGGGGCATCTTAATAACATGATACTACCTATTTTCCATCATTATGGTTTCATTCCACTGTTTGATGAGGCAGAACATGAGTTGGTGGTGATACCAATGTCCACAGGGCAAGCAGCTCTCCATAAGTGAAAATCAGCTCATCCAGCAGTCATATCCATGCATTAAATACTCAACTTGTGCGGCATGGAAGCACCTAAAGTGCAAGCTGTAACAACTCAACATGGATTCTGTCTGGTAATTAGGATAATTAGTCTTGATTTTTTTTCTTTGATATCATAAAAACTTAATACATGCAGTGGTATTTAATTTAGAAATCTGTTAGACATGTTAGACATGCAGTGGTGTGGGTGTTAAGATTGGAGTGCCACATTACAGTGTAAATTAACTACAAAGACTGGCAATACTTAACACATTGTGTTGTGAATTAAGTTCTTAAATTATAATTAACAATATGTCTTTTGTTGGGTTCACAAGTTACCAGTTTATTACCCATATGGTTAAAATTATATTGGTACATATTAATAGATCAATGAATGAATGAATGAATGAATGAATGAATGAATGTTTAACAACACCCCTGGTACATATCAAAGTGATATGTCCCGCCAGAACAAGTGGGGCATAACACTTCATGACATCATCGATTGGCACACTGCAACCTTACAGGAACATCAACCACACGAGTTGAGTGATAACAATTAAGATCAATTATAGGTAATAAATAGGATATTAAACTCACTACCATGTCGTATCGTGTTTATGTCCCTTGTGAAATATTTTCATTGTCACTCACTAAGCCCATGACAATTTAATTTGGGACATAAACATAATACAAAATGGAAGCTCATTTAATATTCAATAAATAAGTCATAGCTTGTTAAATGCCACGCGAATCAGTCCAGTAAGTTTGAATCCCATGCTTTTTTTAATTACAGCTATTTCAAGTGGTACCTCAAAATGTTAAAATTTGTTTTGTTTAATGACACCACTAGTGCATATTGATTTATCAATTACTGGCTGCCAAATGTCAATCATTTGGTAATTCTGATGGCGAGAAATCTGCTACATTATTCCATTAGTAGCTAGGGATCTTTTATAGGCACCATCCCATAGACAGGATAGTACATACCATGGTCTTCAATATACCAGCTGTGGTGCACTGGCTGGAACAAGAAATAGCCCAATGGGCCAACAACGGGGATTGATCCCAGACCAACCACTCATCAAGTGAGCACTTTACCATGAATCAAGTGAGTGCTATTAACAACAAAGACTGGAGATACTCAATATATTGTCTTGTGAATTAATTTTCTAATGTTTTGTAAATTATAAACAATAAAAAAGAATTAAAGAAGTGTTTTATTTAATGATGCACTCAACACATTTTATTTACATATAAATATTGAGAGAGGACACACGCTGTCACCACTTCACAGGCTACTCTTTTCTATTAGCAGTAAGATATCTTTTATATCCACCATCTCACAAACAGGGTAGTACATACCACAGCCTTTGATATACCAGTCATAATGCACTGGCTGGAATGAGAAGTAGCCTAATGGTTTATAAACAATATGTCTTTTGTTGGGTTTATATTACCAGTTAAGTAACAGCTTGTTAAATGTCATGTGAATATTGGTTCAATAAATTCAAATCCCATCAATATACTTTTTGTTTTTATTATAGCTTTTGCAACTGGTACACAGTATCATGGTTTTACAGTTTTGTTTTTGAATCTGAAGTCACATTTGGTACTTGGCGTATCTGTGGTACCTAATACTATAGAGTCTGTAATTATTTTCAACTCATTCCCAATCATGTGTTGACATGCCATTCAACCCAATTTCACTTCATTTCAATCTCTGCTCACCAGGCTAAGTGAAACCCACCAAAACAGCTGTCGTGGAACAGGCACAGAAAATTAGAAGCGATACCTTGTCTGAGGGAATTAGAAACTCTATACATTGAGGAAAATGCAGACATCAGTCAAGGAATTAGTATGAAATTTTTCAGCTGTCTGTATCACCCACAGTCCAATTTATAAACTAATATGGATCCCCAGACCAAATATGTACAGCACCTTTGAAAACAAATTCCTAAAGTCCACACTGACCATGGAAACCAAGTGGGTTAAATGTGAGTTATACAATACTGGAAATGAAATAATCAGTTACATAAAACCGTAAAATAATGGACAGTTTAATGTGTGGCTTATGATATAACTGGTGAAATAACCTTTCTATGGTAGTATAGCACCAGCCTCGGTGGTGCAGTGGTTATGTCATCAGACTACAGGCTAGTAGGTACAGGGTTCAGACCCCGGTACCAGCTCCAACTCAGAATGAGCTCTTAAGGGCTCAATGGGTAGGTGTAAGGGCCAAGTGGAAGATTAGCTTGTGGTAAACCTGTCACCCTCATTAAATAAAGTTATTATTATTATTATTATTATTATTACTACATTCTCTTCTCTCTCTCTCTCTCTCTCTCTCTCTCTCTCTCTCTCTCTCTCTCTCTCTCTCTCTCTCTCTCTCTCTCTCTCTCTCTCTGTAACTATTAATTAACTAACAACTAACCCAATTTTCTGGACAGACATTCCCAGACAGCTGAGGTGTGTACCCAGGACAGTGTGCTTGAACCTTAATTGGATATAAGTACAGAAATAAGTTGAAATGAAATGGTGGTATACATGTAGCTCATTGTTGAATTCAGTGGTTAAACCGTATATTATTTAAGGCTGGAATGTACTGGGTTCACGTCCCAGTACTTGCTCCCATGTACTCACAGTGAGTTTTAATAACTATACTGACCACTACACTGACTTTTCTGTCACTAGCCAATAACTAACCAATCACTCACTGACCTGCTCAGACAGATGAGGGATTAAAAAACTGAAAACAAACTTATAATTTAAAAATATATATTTTTCAACCATGGTACACACGTACATATAATGAAGAAGAAGGAAGAAATCTGTTATATAATGATGCACTCAACATATTTTTACTGTAGGTAATATGCATATATAAAGATAAAACTCTGACATTCATTCACACATTTATTTTTACATTAAACACCTGGATAAGGTCCATAACATTTTATACATACATAAGGTACATACGAATGTTATGATAAGAATATTGACATTTTCTGTCCATCTTCTTACATGTTCTCTCTGTCTCTGTACATTTTTCTGTCTCTCTCTCTTATCTGTTTCTCTCTTCTCTGTCTCTATTTGTGTATCTTTATGGGAAAAGCAGTTGGACTCAGTCAGTCAGTGTATGTCCGTCTGTTGTTTTCTACAACCGGCCTCGGTGGCGTCGTGGTTAGCCATCAGTCTACAGGCTGGTGGGTACTGGGTTCGGATCCCAGTCGAGGCATGGGATTTTTAATCCAGATACCAACTCCAAACCCTGAGTGAGTGCTCCGTAAGACTCAATGGGTAGGTGTAAACCACTTGCACATCCATAACTGGTTCAACAAAGGCCATGGTTTGTGCTATCTTGTCTGTGGGAAGCGCAAATAAAAGATCCCTTGCTGTTAATCGGAAAGAGTAGTCCATGAAGTGGTGACAGCGGGTTTCCTCTCAAAATCTGTGTGGTCCTTAACCATATGCCTGATGCCATATAACCATAAATAAAATGTGTTGAGTGCATCATTAAATAAAGCATTTCTTTCTTTGTTTCTGTCTGTCGGTTTCTCTCTCTGTCTGTCTGTCCGCCTCTCCCTCTGTCTGTCTGTCTGTCTCTCTCAACCAAAATGTTGAAATAACCAACTGTTTGTCACTAAATTACCATATAATTTTAAAATGTGCTGAGGTGTCGTTAAACATATTGTTTTTCTTTCTGTTTAGCTACAGCTGATCAGTGCAGGCCTTCAAACATTTAAAGCAGCAATCCTTCAACACCTAGCTAACCTGTTTGTAAATAAAAGCCCTGATGAAGATCCCAAAGGAGAAAACTGACATGTTTTACTGATGTCTCTTATTTCTCGTATGTACCGAATTGCTACCTGACAAGAAATAATGCCGGCACTGACAGGCTAAACACCACAAATTATATTATTAACAGGGCCAGAATTTCTGAAATGTGTTTGATGTGAGGCTTTTAGCACAATCGTCTCAGAGGAAAAATAGACGTCCTTATTAGTGGCTGCCAGATTACATGATTGGGCTCCTTTCAGATGTAGTATAATTTCCAGTCCATCACTGGTTACCTTCGGTAGGGAAACTGATTTAACGGGAGAAATCTGTTATAAATCAGACAAACATGTTATTGATAGGAAGTTTTTCCTCAAAACTTGGTATGCAGTTGGCGTTTATCTTCAATTTCAAATCATGTTCTATAAACAAAAGTTTAATGTCAACAAACCTTTTTTTGTTTCTTGAAAAGGTTTCAATTACTTGTGTAAATATACAGAAATAATCTTCAATATTTTTTTGTCATTAAATAATGTTTTTCTTCTTTTGAAAGTGTTAGCTTTGCTGATTAAAACAATCAGAAAAATGTTAAGGTATGCATATTTTTAATAGACTTGTTTTGGTAAAACATATTTTATGTTTCTTTTTCATCAGTCAGTCAGGGCTTTAGATCATACTAGTTTATGAACAACAGATTTTAGTCTCCTATCCAGCCAGCTGGATGGATCCCGTCAGTGGACCCATTGCATGGGCTATTTCTTATTCCAGCCAGATTTTCACAACTGGTGTAACAAAGGCTGTGGTATGTGCTATCAGTCTATGGGATGGTGCATATAAAGTATCCTTTACTGTTAATTGGAAAGAGTAGCCCATGAAGTGGTGACAGCAGGTTTCCTCTCTCAATATCTATGTGGTCCATATAACTATATGTGTTGAGTGCATCATTAATGCATCATTAAATAAAACATTTCCTTTCTTCCTTCCACATAGATGCTGTAAATTTTGGTATCATTTAGGTCAGTTGGTATACCACTTGCCAGAGATGATTAGGTTATAGGATCAAACCTTGTTGGCAGACCTATTGTGTTTTTTCCTTCATCTCAACCAGCTCACCACAACTGGTATATCAAAGCCATGACATGTATTGTCCCAGTCTGTGAAAACATGCATATAAAAGATATACTGTTGCCAATAAAAACAAACTATATCAGTTTTCCTCTGATGGTTAGGCCTTTGTGTCACAATTACTAAATGTTTTTGACATCAAAGTTATTAAATCAACGTGCTCTAGTGCATCATTAAACATAAACTTTAGAATGGGCTGAAAACTGAAAAAGTTAAGATTGTTTTGGTTCACCATACCACTAGAAAACACAGATTAATCATCAGTTATCAGATGTCAAACTCACAGGTTGTCTTCAGAGGAAACCTGCTATACTTTCCATACACTTTCAGTTGAGGCAGAGCAGGGCAGCACATACCATGACTTTAGATATATCAGTCATGGGGCAGTGGTTGGGATATACATAAAAACGCACTGGGTCCATTGAGATGGTTTGATCCTACGACCCTAGGATCTGAGGCAAGTGCTCTACTACCTGAGTGCCCCTCAGAATGGGCTGAACCACAGGGAGACTGATGCTGTGACTTATCATACCTCAGACGAGCATTTGACCACTAAGCCATGGATGTATCTCGCCTCCTGCATCCCATCAATGCTGGCTTGATGTTAATGTGGACCGGACAATTTTTATAGAAGTGTTATTAGTTAGTTTACTGCATGATTTGGCCACGTTTAACAGACTGACAAATAGGAGAACATGGAACCAATTAATTAACGGCCCACACTAGTAGCCATGCTTAATTTTGTGTCCCACTTCACACAATGGTAAGATGGTAGGCAATTAATTTACCTCTTTAATTTACTTACAATTTTACTGGATGCTCGGACAATATATATCTCTAATTCTGTATACTAAATGAAGTGAAAATGAAGAGAAAAGCATGGGTCATGCATTAATTAACAGAGATTTGCCATCAGATTATCAAAAGACCCCCCAAATCCTTGATTAAATTTTTCCATTGCACATGCATATAAAGACCATTTCATTAAGACAGGCATGGGAGTTTGCTTGGATCGGTTGATGTACTGGACATCCAACCAACAGGGCAATATTATTGTGTGTTGATGAATAAGACTTTCAAGTGACCAGGCCATCGATGTGCCATACAACATCATATTGGCAAGCATAGAAATACACATAGAGTATGCTAACCCATGTACAGTGTGCCACAAAATATGGATTTGGGTCCTGTTCCACAAAGCAATCTTAATGCTAAGGTGCATAACTGTCTTGTGCACTTAAGGTGATCTTAGGGCTAAGATCACTTTGTAGAACAGGGCCCTGGTAACCTGTGGGTTATCACAAATTTACCAAGTTAAAAACAAAGTTAATGATTTACAGGTGTTTTTTTGTGTTTTTTTTTTTTTTTTTTGACTATTGGATGTCAAATGTTTAGTAATTCTGATACATATACAAGCAAAACGCAATCAGTTTAATGGATCCACCAAGGTGGTTCAATCCTGTGATGCAAGCATCTGAGGTGAGAGCTCAACCGATGGAGATAAATATCACACCAGAAGATCACCTTAGTGCATAGTAGGATTAAAACCCCTCGGTGGACCCTTTCTCTGATTGGACTTTTTCTCATCCTAGCCTAAAGGCTGTAATACCGGGTATGTGCTATCCTGTCTGTAGGAAACTATCACCTGCTGCTGCTAATGGAAGAATGTAGCAGGTTTCCTCCAAGACTAAGTGAAAAATAGTACAAACGACTGACATCTAGTAAGTGATAATTAATAAATCAATGTGTTCTAGTAGCATGACTAAAAAAAACATGTGCTGGGATTTAGCTTAGTGAGTTGAGTGCTCGCTTGAGGTACTTGTATCGCAGGATCGAACCACCTTGGTGGATCTATTCAACTGATTGGTTTTCTTCTTGTTCCAACCAGAGCATCACAACTGGTCAATGGCAGTGGTATGTGCTTTCCTATCTGTGGGATGATGCATATAAAAGATTCCTTGCTGCATAAGGAAATATGTAGAGGGTTTCCTTTGATGATTACATTTGACATACAATAGTGGATGCTTAAGTAATCAATGTGTTCTAGTGGTGTTGTTAATCAAAACAAAGTTTTAAACAAAACAAACTTTTAACCTCCCTGTGTCCTCAATGACTATTGTTGACTTTCTTCAATTCCTGACATTCATGTAGACATCTGTCACTCTGCAAGAGTTCTGTGATTCAAGGGAAATTAAAAAGCCATGGAATCCATATTACCAAGATAATTATATTCTACGCGTTTTCCATGACAACACATTTTCCATCTCAGTACCGACTAGTGCAGATGCAGTGACTGCTATAGCCAATATAATTGGTAGTGAAATAAATAAACTTAATGCAGTCATCATTTGTCTTTTACAAATTATCTTCCACCACTTTTTTCTTCTATTCATTACTGGTAAATATAATTCCAATTTTATAGGTTTTTCATGATAAAAGTCCATTATAGGCTTAAAGGGTTTCTTAGAACTCTATCAAGATTGTGTTGGTCTCCAATAAAGCAAACATTATTAACAGTATAACAGCCATGGCATTTTGGTCTGCAATAAAAGAATGGCGATCAAATGCATTGGGGGCGGGACGTTGCTCATTGGTACAGCACTCATCTGATGCACGATCGATCTAGTACATTGGGCTATTTCTCGTTCCAGCTACTGCTCCACAACTGGTGTGACAAAGGTTGTGGTATGTACTATCCTGGCTGTGGGATGGTGCATATAAAAGATACCTCACTGCTAATAAAAAAAAGTAGCCCATGCAGTGGCAACAGCGAGTTTTCTATCTCAATATCTGTGTGGTCCTTAACCATATGTCTAACGGCACATAACTATAAATAAAATGTGTTGAGTGTATTGTTAAATAAAACATTTCCTTTCTTCAAACGCATTGTGCAACAGGCATGTTTTGGTCTCTACAAAAGCAATGACAATTGAAAGAATGGTGAAATAGGCATGTTTTGATCTGCAATAAAGCAATGGTGATCAAATGCATAATGTATTGAGCATGTTTTGGTCTGCAATAAAGCAAAGGTCATTAAATACCTAATGTAACATACATGACTTTTGATTTCAAAAAAAAAGGTGATCATATGATGATCAAGTCCATGATGCAACAGGCCTAACATCTGATCTGTAGTAATACAATGGTGATCAAATCCATGGTGCAACAGGCATGACATTTGTCTGGGAAGCTATGGTCTCCAATAAAGAATTCCAAACACGTAGTCCCAGTGTAGGAGTCGAATCAGATACCAGTCGCCCAGAGCACTGAACAAATCTTGGGGAATGCTACCGTAAAAGCCTTTTCAATCTGTCTCTACTTTAATGTCATTTGCACATTATAGATTGGCTTAAGGATTGACCAAGTTGTATCTGACAGAGAAACACTAGCTGGAACAAAGGGAAAATTAATATAGTGCACATGCATGTCAGGGTTTATAATGCGCCATTTGCCACATCATTGTTTGACACCCAATAGTCACAGAGTATTTTGTGCTGGGTTCGTGTAAAGAAGAATTCCATTGCTATATAACGTCAGCTCCATCTAGCCAGCATAACCTCGATTTAATGCCTATCAGAGACATTTTGGCATTCATTCATTCATTCATTCATTCATTCATTAATATTTATTATTCTGCTTTTATCCAATTAAAGTTCAAGAATGCTAACATATCAGCTATGTGAGCTGTCCATCCAGGTGTTAGTGTTAGTGGTTAGTTTGTTAGTGGTCAGTGAGAGACAAGTTTTTTCAATTTCATTTTCAATATTGTTTAACGTGCACATTCAGAGCAAGCTGTTATAGCGCACGCCTGTCTTGGGCACACACCTCAGCTATCTGAGCTGTCTGTCCAGGACAGAATAGAAATTAGTGGGTTAGTTGTTATTGAAAGAGAAAAGAGGGTGTAGCGGCCATACACCTACCCAATGAGTCCTTAAAAACTCGCTCTGGGTGGGAGCCGGTACCGGGCTGCGAACCCAGTACCTACCAGCCTGTTTTCCGGCGACTTAACCGCTAGGCCACCGAGGCCGGTAGAGACAAGTCAGTGTAGTGCCCTTATATACCTATTCATCAAGTCATTAAAATTTGTTCTGTGTGGGAACTGGTACAGGGATGCGAACATAGTACCTGCCAACTTAAGTGCTGTTGCTTAATCCTTATACCACTGAGGCCAGTAAGTGGGCATTATATCAAGTGGGCATTTCAAAGTGCCCAAACATGTTTTTGTATGATAAGGATGGCTGTATAACAAGGGAGGAAATTAAACAGAAAAATAAATGATACTTAGCTGGAAGTTGTATGGTATGCCAAATTGGTGTTAAACATGGTGTAATAAATCGAGGGAACACCTTGCTTTAAAGAACTGTTTAAACAGACAGTCCTCCGTTTACTGCCTTTGTTAAGAGATTTCAGACTAACCTGGCCCTTTTAATGATTCTGTTTCGCATTAAACACATTTTCTTGTTTGGAATATCAGTATCTGTATATTCAGTGTCTTTTTGATCAGTCTAATGTTTCTAATAGCTCAGACTTTATTGTATATGTAATAATTGTTTATTTATTTTTTCGTACATAAAACATTACTGGAAGCTAAAACTGTCTTAATGCTATTACAACATTTAGCCTGACCAGAAACACACTGAATATACAAACTGTTCTCAACAAAAACATTATATACAGTGAAACTTGTTTAAACTGTATCACACAGCATGGAGACCTAATATTTATCTGATTTACATACAATCTCGTTTTTAGAGGGTCACGTTTTAGAATTAATAAAATTCAGAACCATGGAACTTGTCTGTTTTTGACAGGATTCTGGTTTGTTCAGGTTCCAGTTTAAACAGGTTTCACTGTATATTTATTATGCTTTTTGGGTTTTTCTTTTTGTGTGTTGGAAACATGTTACACTGGTAACACACTCCGGGACAAGTCTGTCTAATACTAAATGCATGGGCAATCATTTCATTGTTATTGTAGCATAATGTTTGGGGGTGGGTGTGGATGTAGCCCACTGCATGGAAAAGCAATCGTCTGATGTGTGGTCGGTCTGGGATCAATCCTCATCAGTGGGCCCCATTGGGCTATTTCGCATCATGACTGGGATATCAAAGGTTGTAGTATGTGCTATCCTGTCTGTGTGATTATGCATATAAAAGATCCTTTGCTACTAATTGAAAAATGTAGTGGGTTTCCTCTCTAAGAGTATATTATGTTAAAATTGCCAAATGTTTGACATTCAATAGCCAATGATTAATAAATCAATGTTCTCTAGTGGTGTCTTTAAACATAACAAACTTTAACTTTTACTTTCTCTCTCAATCTCTAGTATTGTGATAGCTTATAATATGTTAGGCACCAGCTATCAACTGTAAGTAAAAATGAAAAAAACTTTTGGTAAACATTAATTCATTAACCTCTTTTCTGTGCTTTTAAATGGTAGAAAACGCCGCAGTAATTATAAGAATTAAGAAAGACCAGTTTGGATAGGACGTGGGAAGTGATCGATAACCTAATGGGTTAATACAGAGATCTATCCAGTGCAATAACAAAGCTAATGATTTCCAAACCTTTCATGATCACATTTCACCTTGTCTTAGACTCTCAAGTCAGATATTTGATGTCACATTGTGTTGGTATACCTCAAAGAACATCTAGATAATAGAATAGATTTTTCTGAAGAACAGAAAAAAAAGATTCCATTTAACATAATCTTGGCACAAGTATTTAATCAGCCACTATCAGCTGTCAGACATATGGTAAGTCCAACTATGATGGTATAACAATAGAAAAAAAATCGAGTTGCCACTACACAGGTTGCATCAGTCAAAAGGAAGCTTTCCATGAATATTCAAGCGGGCAGCATAGCCCAGTGTTACAGTGCCCGCCTGATGCACGGTCGGTCTAGGATCGATCCCCGTCAGCTAACCACTGGGTTTTTTTCTCGACATAACCATATGTCCGACGCCGATATAACCGTAATTAAAATGTGTTGAGTGCGTCGTTAAACAAAAACAAAACAAAAACAAAACATCCATAAATATTCAAGAACACAGACTAGACTATATATACCAAAAAATAAACCTATATGGGACAGAAAAAATTTGGTATGGGGATACAGGCCATGGTCACCCAATTACCAGTGCCATGGCTGGCACCTGTGCTCATGACAGACATGCACTGAAACAGCTTGCTCTGAATGTGCACCTTAAGCTCTATGATCTGAACCGACCTGACCTGATCTTATTGTTAGGAATATCCTATGCAGTAACATTCAGACAGTGTCAAAATAACCCTGTTAGACATCAAATAGAAATAGTTTAATGTGTATTTAAACAAATATTCCTATTTATGGTCATACATTAATTTAACTGTCCATATGCTGCAGAGTTTTATCAATATTCAGTTTTATGTATATAAAGAACCACAAATGGACCAAAAACTGAAATAAAATAATTAAAATAAAAAAAAATAGTAATGAAGCAAATCCTTGACACAGTCTAAGAAGTGAAAAAGGAAACAAGCTGCTGCCACAGGCTATTCCTACTATGCCAAAAAGCAGCAAGGAATCTTTTATATGTTTTTCCCCCATAGACAGAATGGTACATACATGTACCATGGACTGTATTCAAGTCATAAGGAATTGTTTGGGATGGGAAAAAACACTCTTCATGAGTTGATCCAGAACTATGTGCATCAAGCAATATATTATAACACCTCAGGCAAGCACTTTATTTGCCACAGAGCTAAATCCCTCTTTGATCCAGAGAGGAAATAGTCAAATGGCTGTTCATCTGAGGCTAACCAATCGTACAATCAATCAATCATTTGGAACAGGCTTTCATCCATGTCCAAGCACGTATGTCTTGGGCATTCTACCAGAGTTACTCTGGAGCCATCCTCCAAGACAGCAGGATGGCAGGAAAAGAAAGACTATGGAATCACCTATAATATAAGACATAATCTAGGCCTAATTATGTTTTAAGTTTACAATCATTCCGATTGCTTCTCCTCTTTTCATCTGCACTGCCAACCACCTACTTTGTGCTTACCTGATGCCAAATAATTAATTTTTCAAGGATAGTTTTGCATTTAGGTCCAGCTGACTACCATATACACATCATATTAAATATTACATAAAAATATTAATTCTATAAATACAACTGCAATGGAAGCTGCAATCGTTGATACTGAACACAGAAGAGGCTACATACATGGCAGCTGTGTATACAGCATCAGCTTATGAGGGTAATATTTGAGGGGGGGGGGGAGAGGCTATAACATTCATCTCAGATAAATTTGTTTGTACCCAGCTTAAATATGAATAGAATTAGTTAAAGATTGAATGAGCTGCCAAAACCCAATCTGACGACTCATCTTAATTAGTCCAAATGAGCATGCATCCGTGTATTAACTCCAAAATATCCCAGGACTGTTTGCAATGTGGAAATGGTTATTTATCATCTCCTGTGTATAAAGCCATATCTCTATCATTAATGTGAGGAAATGAAAGAATGCAGTACACCTGTACACAATCTGTTTCATCAGTGGTTATGTGTCAAGCATAATTATGAAAACTCTAGGGTATATTAAGAACAGAAGCTGTTTTTAGACATCAACAGAGGCTATTTTTATTATCAGTAATGAATTTGTATTTAAAACAGAAAAACACATACCATGAAGTTTTTGTTATGTTCTCAAAAAGGATGACTGATACAGCCACTCACCCACCAACCAACACACACTCACAACCACTGACAGACATGCCCACACACAAAACATAAAAACACACACACACACACACACACACACACACACACACACACACACACACACACGTTTCTTTAACATCTTTGTATTGGACAGACAACTGAAAAACTGAAATGTGTGACTATCTGACACCACTAGAGCACACTGACTACATGCAATTAATCACCGGCAACTGAAAGAAAGAAATGAATGTTTTATTTAACAATGCACTCAACACATTTTAATTACAGTTATTTGGCTTCAGACATAAAGTTAAGGACCACACAGATATTGAGAGAGGAAACCTACTGTTGCCACGACATGGGCTACTCTTTCCGATTATCAGCAAGGGGTCTTTTATATGCACCATCCCACAGACAGGATAGCACATATCACGGCCTTTGATATACCAGTTGTGGTGCACTGGCTGTGACAAGAAATAGCCTAATGGGAGCACCGAAGGGGATCGATCCCAGACCGACCACGCATTGAGCGAGTGCTGTACCACTGAGCTACGCCCCCCCCCCCCCAGCAACTGAAAGCCAAACATTTGATAATTCTGATACAAGTCTTCTGAAGAAACTTACTACATTTTCCCACAGATAGGACAGCATACTTGTATATTAAAACTTTTGACACACCTGTCATGGGGCACTGGCTACAAAAACAGAATCAGAGAATTTTATCTTTACCATTAGCAAAATCAAGGCAAGCTCAAAACTTGTTTTACATACCAATATCCATTCAAGGTTCAGGCATGTCTCTCCCGGCTCCTACCCCTGGCAGGGCCAATGGTTTGATCAAGGCGAACTGAAAATCATTCTTCTTAAATGATACCAGGCGAGTAACCACATGAAGATTTAAATAAAATTAATTAAACTGTTTACTGTAATGTGATCAATATGCAGCTCTCCTAAAACTTTCCAGGTGAGTATGGAGGAGAGTGGTCTGAGAGCGATCACTCACCTTTCCTGGTGAGTATATATGGAGGAGACCAGTATGGGAAGGATCACTCACCTTTCCTGGTGAGTATGTATGGAGGGGACTGGTCCGGGAGTGATCACTCACGTTTCCTGGTGAGTATATATGGAGGGGACCAGTATGGCAAGGATCACTCACCTTTCCTGGT
>JAECMU010072011.1:0-13313 GCA_016106625.1 Dracogyra subfuscus
GTAGAAAAGTGTTCATTAATTTAAAACGTTTATTTAACAAGGGAGGTGTTACATGTGTAGCGAATTTAAGATTAATGTATGGAAATAGAAACGTGTTCATGTTATTCAAACGTTTTCTTTAAAAGGGGAAGTGTTATAGATGTACATTTTAAGTTTATAAAATGTAGATTATAACCCTTTAATAAAATATTTATGAGTCTTTGGTATGACGTCATATCTTAAACATGACGTCAGAGAAACTTGTTTACAGTGAAGGGGAGGTTAATTTAGTGAATACAAGAACTTTAGAGAAACGTCTAGCAAGTTACATTTGGTATAAAAACACTTTGTTCGTGTTCAGAGACAGGCGATTTTCTTATTAACGAACAACAGCCACATGTTGCTTTACATCTGAATTCTGGGTTTTTTAGTGACGTCAGCCAATCAGAATACAGTAAATCGTATAAATTCGGAAACTTTGTAATTATATATATAACGAGACCACTAGAGCACATTGATTTATTAATCACTGTCATCGGCCCATTTACAATGCATAAACATTATAAACGTTTGTTTTTTAACGACACCACTAGAGTATATTGATTTCTTAACCGTCCTCTGTGGTGTCGTGATTAAGCCTCTTCTCTCTCAATAACCACTAATAACTGAAACACTGTCCTGGACAGACATGACTTCTATTCTAAATTATATACCAAAGATAATAGCAATTTTAAATTTAAATTCCAATAAAATAACTGAATATGAAATTTAAACTTGTGATAATTTATTAACGTTTAAAGTTTGGGATTGACCAACAGGCGAAGCCTATATAAAGGTATCTCCCTACATTTTACAAATACAATGTTTTACAAAACATAGCAGACAAAACAATGGTTGTGAGAAAAACAATCACACACAACGCGATGCCTATATAAAAGTCTCTCCCTACATTTTACAAATACAATGTTTTACAAACATAGCAGACAAAACAATGGTTGTGAGAAAAACAATCACACACAACGCGATGCCTATATAAAAGTCTCTCCCTATATTTTCCAAATACAATGTTTTACAAAACATATCAGACAAAACAATGGTTGTGACAAACACAATCACACACAACGCGATGCCTATATAAAAGTCTCTCCCTACATTTTACAAATACAATGTTTTACAAAACATATCAGACAAAATAATGGTTGTGAGAAACACAATCACACACAACGCGATGCCTATATAAAAGTCTCTCCCTACATTTTACAATTACAATGTTTTACAAAACATAGCAGACAAAACAATGGTTGTGAGAAAAACAATCACACACAACGCGATGCCTATATAAAAGTCTCTCCCTACATTTTACAAATACAATGTTTTACAAACATAGCAGACAAAACAATGGTTGTGAGAAAAACAATCACACACAACGCGATGCCTATATAAAAGTCTCTCCCTACATTTTACAAATATAATGTTTTACAAAACATAGTAGACAAAATAATGGTTGTGAGAAAAACAATCACACACAACGCACGACAAATGAACAGAAACAGGAGAACAGAGAGAGAGAGAGAGAGAGAGAGAGAGAGAGAGAGAGAGAGAGAGAGAGAGATAGAGAGAGAGAATGTATGAATGAATGAGAATTGTCATATAATGTCAAAGCGTTTGCTTGCAACAATAAACTGTTGAACCATTTTAAACATGTCAACGTTTTTGTTGGTCATCAAAATTTGGATTTCCAAGTAAAGGCACTTTGTAATTTAAATTTGAGTAAGCAAACAGAAATTGAGCACGTTGTCTGTCATAGTCTGGGCAATGTAGTAAGAAATGTTCAGAATTCTCAATAGGATAGCCACAGACACATATTGAAGAATCCGATATAAAACGTGTAAATGTGTGCCCATTAAGGTCGCTAATATTTAGATGAAGACGACAGTGTAATATCTCTGGTCTTCTCTCACACGTGTAAAAATACAATGGAGTTTTAGTTCTGTTTGCTTATAAGTGTTTTTTAAAAGCAACTTATGGATAAAGAAGTTCTAGTATTTATTGGTCGTTTGTTCCATAATTTAACTCCTGAATGGAAAAACGAATCAGAAAATAGTTTTGTTCGGCTTCTAAATCCCTGCAAGTGATCAGCATCACGCATCGGGTAGCGATAATGTTCTGATACTGTTTTGGGCAATTTTTGGGATAGGTAAGCTTGTGATAATGATATATCGATTGAAGAATTAAAGGGACATTCCCGAGTTTGCTGCATTGTAAGATATTTCCGACTAATAAAATATGTCTACGATTAAACTTACATGTTAAATATATGTTCTTGTTTAGAATACCAATGTCTGTATATTTAATGTGTTTCTGGTTGTCTTTAATATTTGTAAGAAGCCGAAACTGGATTTCGTCTTCATAAAATATTTTTTAGAAAATAAAATGAAAATGGACTTACAAATATTAGAACGATCAGAAATATGTTTAATATAGAGCCACTAATATTCTAAGCAAGAAAATATATTTAATATGTAAGTTTAGTCGAAGAAATATTTTATCAGTCGATAATATCTTTAAATATTGCAGCAAACTCGGGAATATCCCTTTAACAAATGCACTGAAAGGTGTAAATAGGAATAAATCATCAGGTATGTTGAGTTTTATCTTAAATTCTGGGAAAAATTAAATATGTCTTTCATAAATGTTGCCGATCGTTTAAAATTAGTTATGCCATCTATTAGTTCTCCAGAACATACGTCAGAGCATGATGTTATTGATTTTGTAAATACGAATAATCAGGAAGCTTTTTTTAATTATTAAAATAGATCAAAAAAAGGTGTTTGATAGGGTGGCGCTTAGTTTTATAGTTAAAGTTTAATTTTGGTAATACATTTATTTCTTGGATTAAATACTGTATAGTGATATTAAAGGGACATTCCCGAGTTTACTGCAATATTTTAAGATGTTATCGACTAACAAAATATTTCTATGATTAAACTTACATATTAAATATATTTTCTTGTTTAGAATATTAGTGGCTCTATATTAAAGTGTTTCTGATCGTTCTAATATTTGTACTAGGTTAATTTGTATTTTATTTACTAAGAAATCTTTTTTTCGTACGTACGAAATTATTTGAAAACGAAATCCAGTTTGGGCTTCTTACAAATATTAAGACGACCAGAAACACATTAAATATACAGACACTGATATTCTAAACAAGAACATATATTTAATATGTAAGTTTAATCGTAGAACTATTTTATTAGTTGGAAACATCTTCTTTTTTTGTATTGCTCCCAGATCATAGGCAATGTCAAGGTTGTGGAGCCTTGAATCATTGTCTTACAGTATCACATAAAAGTTATAAAAATGTATATTATATGTGATGTTTAAGGTTTTCTGTGTACATTGAATCTGTATAGGCTTTCTCGTACAATTAGTTTCCAACTTTTAACCTGAGGGTCAAAAGGGAAACATCTTACAATGCAGCACACTCAGAAATGTCTTTAAAAGTAGTGTTAAAATGAATACTAGTACGACGCGCTCAACACATTATAATTACGGTTATATCGGCGTCGGACATATGATTTTGTCTAGAAAAAAACCCCAGTGGTTAGCGGACGGGGATCGATCCTAGACCGACCGCGCATCAGGCGGGCACTGTACCACTGGGCTATGTTGCCCGCTTTACTAGAAGTTACTACAGGTGTTAGGCATGGATATCCCATTACGCTCTATGTAATTGTTGCTAAACCCAGGGTTTCTATTTTTGTTATAAAATCCACGAGCCATGGGATCAGTGATTTTTAAAATTTACTAGCCACAATTAAAAATTCTCTAGCCCTATTTTACTTTAACTTAATGCAATTTCACTAAATAATAGTATTAATTGGATATGTCATCTAAAGAGCGAGATAAAGCTTAAAAACTTTAACAGTGGATGGTTTGGGTGGGGAAGGATATTCATAATTACAAAATAAACGTAACTGAAATATTTGACAATTTGTTTTCACTAGCCGTCGGGCATGGCAATGGTAGTTATTAACTAGCCCAACATTGAATATCACTAGCCACGGGAGTGGGGCTACCATAATCTAGAAGACATGTAACCTTTAAATAGCGTGTTAAAATGTCAACGACATAATATCAAAAAGAAGAAAATTAAACAATGATTTGTTTTCATCTTCCTGATACTGCTAGCACTGTTCAAGATGCTCAGTCTGTTGAGCTAATTTAATATCGATGTTGCTATTAATAATGATTGTGTTCAAAATTGTGGCATTTATTTAGGACCAAAGAAAGACCCCGAAGAAAATTGTAAGACATTAATTAATATGTGGAAAGAAATAAAACATACAACATAACGAGCATGAAAGGCAGTTTGACATTTGGTCACACGATTTGTCTTACCGTGTGGTTGTATTCTTCGGTATTCCATAGAAGACCATATTCCATCCATTTGTCATCGGTTCTGGTAGTCTTGCTAATAAAGGAGTAAGCTGTATAGAAAAAAAAAGGAAAGAAAGAAAACAAAATATACAGCACATGTAAATATCATCAGTATTCGAGAGCCACGCTTGTACAATAAAAATAAAAAAATAACACATTATTTTTAGAGTAGCTGACTTTTACGGAGTACAAGTGTATTGTCGTTCTTCACATGTTAAGTGGGTAATCGCTCCTGCACTCACAATTTCACATTATTTTTATCTCAGGAGAGTATTTTATCACCCACCTAAAACTATGGTAACAGCGCTTCTCGAAATGTGGTTATTTGAAACCAATTGCTTTAATCCCAGCCGACCCTTTTATCTGAATATCACTGAATTTGGTGATTAAAAGGACATTCCCGAGTTTGCTGCAGTGATTTAAGATGATATCGATTAATAAAATATTTCTACGATTATACTTACATATTAAAGGGACACACCCTAGTTTTTAAACACTAAGACATAGTTTTGACTATTAGAGGCGTTTTTTGATAACTGAAATCATTTTATTGTTTAAAGTATACATTTCCGTACATTCGAAGTGTTTTTGGTCATCCTGATGTTTTTTAATATCACAAAATGCATTTCTCAAATTTGTAAAAAGGCACGTGCCTCTGAGAAGTAACAGTTATGTAGTCCAGTTTTATTCTATTTTAGAGGGTATTTCACCATTTCAAAGTCAAAGACTCACTCCGTTGTAACTTTATCAAAATGTGTTACAGGTTTGTAAATTAAACTAAACTTAATGTTAATTTTTATTAACTGAAACTAGGGTATGCCCCTTTAAATATCTTTTTTTGTTTAGAATATTAGTTGCTGTATTTTAAACGTGTTTCTGAACGTTCAAATATTTGTACTAGGTAATTAAAACGTACGAAGTTATATGAAGACGAAATCCAGTTTGGGCTTCTTACAAATATTAAGACGACCAGAAACACATTGAATATACAGACACTGATATTCTAAACCAGAAAATATATGTAATATGAAAATTTAATCGTAGAAATATCTTATTAGTCTGAAACATCTTACAATGGAGCAAACTCAAGAATGTCCCTTTGATTGTCCAAAGTCTGCTAACTTCTCTTCTTCTTCGTTTTCTTCTTCTACTTCTTTTTCTGTGTGCATCACTATGTGCAAATCACGCACTTGGAGGACCTATATGATGAGACGTTTTGGTCTTGTGTATATTCATATTTGTCTGTGTTGTGTTGTGTTGATTTGAATGCATTTGTGCGTGTGTGTTTGGGGGATGGGTTTATGTGTGTCTGTGCGTGTGTTTTTGTTTTGTTTTGTTTTGTTTGTTGTTGTTTTTTGTGAGTTTGGGTGTACCTGTGTGTGCCTGCGTTTGTCTGAGCCTGTGTGTTTTTGAGTGTATGCGTGCGTGTTATGTGTGTATGCCTTTGTGAATGTGTGTGTACATCTCTCTCTCTCTCTCTCTCTCTCTCTCTCTCTCTCTCTCTCTCTCTCTCTCTCTCAGTGTGTGTGTGTGTGTGTTTGTGTGTGTGTTTAGTTTTTAGTGTATGTGTTTGTGAATGTGTGTGTTGTGTGTGTTCTTGTTGTTACCTCATTTCTCCACTCCACCTGTCGACACGTCCCAAATCCGCTCCACTTTCCGTTTGACTGACACGTGGTTGATCCTGTGTTCCCAAACAACTGGAACAAGTCATTACACACCACTGACGCCTGACTCTTCACAAACGTCGACTGGTATATAACATTACCATCCATGATTGAAGGGATCCCGCAATACACTGCAATGAAATACACATTGACTTTATTAAAGAGACGTTCCCGAGTTTGTTGCATTGTAAGATGTTTCCGACTAACAAAATATGTCTACGACTAAACTTGCATATTAAATACATTTTCTTGTTTAGAATGTCAGCGTCTGTATATTCAATGTGTTTCTGGTCGTCTTAATATTTGTAAGAAGCCCAAACAGGATTTTGTCTTCAAGTAATTTCGTACGTATGAAAAAATACTTTTTTAAGAAATAAAATGAAAATTAACCTAGTACAAATATTAGAACGATCAGAAACACGTTTAATATACAGCCACTAATATTCTAAAAAAACAAAAACAATAAGGCCACTCCACCCTCTTATCTTTCACTAACCACTAACAAATAACAACTAACCCACTGTCCTGGATAGAGAGCCAGAATAGCTGAAAAGGTGTGTGTGTGTCCAGGACAGCGTACTTGAACCTTAGTTGGATATAAGCAAGAAAATAAGTTCAAACGAAATGAAACGTTCCGTGCTCGTTTTGATTTAGTAAATTAGTCTGGAGTGGCAGTCCTCTTTGTGACTCTGCAACAAGGATGGCATATCTAGTAAAATATCACATCAGCAGTGGCTGTCCTCCTGTATACGAGGCACTAGATAGTTTCATGGAATCATTCACTATTTTGGCAAATATCCATTCGACTCTGTAATGTGCAGAGATACGGTCCTGATCATGTTAGGTTTTGTCGTTCACATGTTAATGGCTACGGTTATTTTGTCTAAACGACAATGAACTTGACAAGTATAAGCTCTGCGTATGACTGATGTCACCAATGGATAATGACATACACATCTTTCGCGGACACCCTAGGACTGCGTTCAGTCAGACCGAACGGAAAAGACGTCCGGTAGTCTGGTTTATGCACCTCAAGATAAATGAAATGGTCACGCTGGGACCAACCAAATAGTTCGCCAACGTTAGTGAAACGTTTCCTGGCCAAGTTTAGCCAGGCCGAGCAGAAAAAAAATCCGCTAGGCCGGTTTGTGCACTTCGCAGTAAACCTAAACCAAATGGCCGTACGTTAGCAAAACGTTTGCTGGCTGAACTTGGCGATGATGTTTGCTTTGACAGTCGATATTAAAGGGACATTCCTGACTTTGCAGCATTGTAAGGTGTTTCTGCTTAATCAAATACTTCTACGATTAAATTTACATATTAAATATATTTTCCTGTTTAAAATATCAATGTCTCTATATTCAATGTGTTTGTGGTTGTCTTAATATTTGTAAGAAGCCCAAACTGGATTTCGTCTTCAAATAATTTCGTACGTACAAAAATATTTTGTAGGAAAAAAAAGAAAGAAAATTAACCTAGTACAAATATTAAAACGATCAGAAACGCATTTAATAAACAGCCACTAATATTCTAAACAAGAAAATATATTTAATATGTAAGTTTAATTGTAGAAATATTTTATTAGTCGATATCATCTTAAAACACCGCAGCAAACTCAGGAATGTCCCTTTAATAACATCCAGCTACTGAGCATTGTCATTGCAATAACGCGAAATGATGTCAATTTTATAACCGCGACATACATGATTAAAGTAGCATACAACAAGAACTTTTTAATCATACTTTTTTATGACTTTTGTAATGTAAACTGAATCAAATGGATCTAATTAGAAGAAAAACATACAAAATGTAATAACATTTCATCATAAATCTTAATCAGCACAGATATAAACATGATACGTTAGTGGATATTCCAGAGGCCAATTTCGCAAACTTGCAAAAAAACGTCTCCTCCTCACCAAAACAAGATATAAGACTTTAAAAAAAAAAAAAAAATGAGGCCTCTTTTCTTTGTTATCTTAACTAGTAATCCTCCTAATTTTAATGTGTTCGGTTAAACTCTGTATTTTTAATTATTTTGCAAATGTGTTACTCGTCTGCTAAAACTTTCCACAGCAGGGCACAGAAACACAGAAATGTTGGAACATATTATAATGTTAATGTTATCACATACTGACAATCACTTTACAACTTATATGTCCTACAGACAATATCATTGTGTAATCTTTGCATTTATTAAAATAAAATACATCAAGTCTGTAGGAACTAGGGTGGGGCGGTCTAATGGGAATTTCTTAATTATAAGTAAATAAATGAGAACTATAAATATCCATGTGAGAACAAATTGCAGTACCTTTATTTAATGTAAACATATCTAAAGTACATACTTGTATTTAATTTTCACATTGTAAATGTACCAATATTTCATGTTTATGTCTTACATTTATACTTTTGGTTCACACTGAAAACATTGGGCCCATAACTATATTTAGTCCAATATCACACTGAAAACATTTGGCCCATAACTGTATTTAGTCAAATATGAGGCAAAATCTTGACTAAAAATTATAAAATTAAGTCGGTCGTTAATGACCGTAAAGCCGTAATAAAGATGTTGATAATCGGGATCGCGTTTTTGGCGAAATGATAAAACGCGTTTAGAGTTGCGGCCCTTTGCTTGGTGGTCGCTAATTAAAGGGACATTCCCGAGTTTGCTGCATTCCTATCACAGACGAGGGGAACCGGCCAAGGCCGGTCCCCGCGACCGTGACAGGCGTACGCTACAACAGCTTGTTCTGAACGTGTACGTAAAACCCTTTGGACTTGGACTTGACTCGTTTGCTGCAACGTTTTACGATGTCATCGACTACTAAAATATTTCTACGATTAAACATACATTTAACATATATTTTCGTGTTTAGAATATTAGTGGCTCTAAATTAAACGTGTTTCTGATCGTTCTACTATTTGTACTAGGTTAAATTTCATTTTATTTTCTAAAAAAAATATTTAGTTTTGGTTTCTTACAAATATTAAAATGACCAGAAACACATTGAATATACAGACACTGATATTCTAAACAAGAACATATAGTTGATATGAAAGTTTAATCGTGGAAATATTTTATTAGTCGGAAATATCTTACAATGCAGCAAACTCGGGAATGTCCCTTTCATAGGTTTGTAGATTAACAAAACGCTGCAGCAGTCAAATGTAATTCATATAGTGATTAACTAAGTAAAATTAAAATACTACTTGAACTATAAATATTTATGGTACTCAGCCTTTAGTGGTTGTGTGTTTGTGTTTGTTTGTGTGTGTGTTTGTTTGGTTGGTTGGTTGTGATTGTGGTTGCTTATCATTATTATTATTATTATTATGTATTTTTGTAGGGTTTTCGGGTTGTATTTTTTCGGTGTGTATGTGTGTGTGTGTGTTGCTCTTTATGGTTTGTTTTGTGGGGTTATGAGGGGAAGGGGGTTTAAAACCAACCAGTGGATCTCCCTTCATTTCATTTCAACTTGTTTTCCTGCTTATATCCAATTAAAAGAACATTCCTGAGATTGCTGCATTGTAAGATGTTTTCGACTAATAAAATATTTCTACGATTAAACGAATTATGTCACGGATGGTGACCTAATTAATGACCCAACAAAGTATTATCTGGAAATATATGCATTTGATTTGTCCCTAAAAGTACTTTATTGAACCATCTACACAACTACCATATCACACTTATTATTGATATTTTATAAAATAAAAATAAAATGAATTATGGGTATGGTCTATAATTAGGAGAACAATAACGGCTATTTTGATCGCAGGGGTGTGACGTATTATTTATGAGTATCCACCGACTCAGCGTTCAGAAGTAAAATGGCCGAGCAACCTCGAGTGCCAAGAAAGCGTGGGCGACCTGTTCAACTAGGAACGCCTGAGCGAAAAAGAAGAAAGAAAAAATGCCAAAAAGAAGACGGCTACCTCAGTTGATATCGGCAGTGTCCGACAAAAGTGGGAAATTGTTCGAAAGCGTCATTCATGATCTCACGAAGAAATGGCTAAGCGATTCCTTGACAGGTAGGCTCTGGCTGTTCCGTCTTACTTTATTATAACCCTGGTATTATACTATTTAAATAATTTATATTGGATATGCATATATAAAAGCGGTCACCGTCAGACAGTTGAGGTTTTAAGATATAAAATGCTAAGCACAACGTTCTGGTGTCATTGTTTTTAACAATTTCGTACCAATTTTTATCGCCCCAATTTGTTTAAAAAAAAAAAAAAAATCTTCGTTTTCTTTTTGATTATACAATGTGTTCACTGGTAAAATAAGGATATTTATAAAAGAAACAATGGTTTTTCTGATTATTAATGACTGAAAATGTTTCTTTCATTAATATTTCAATTTGTTTTGGGGATTTTGTAGAAATGTTTTTACTTTTTTTCTGTTTTAGCTGCCTTTTATAATGAGTATTTGTACATAATATTAAATATGTAATGGTTTCAATACATATTTGAAAGTATTTTATATAAATGTAAATTAAATCATTAAATTTATGCATTTAACTGACCTAGGTAATCTGGCTTTCAGTAAGAAAATAAATTGAGGTAATAAAAACCGTTCGTAAGTGTACCTACTGTAGACTCACTCCCAGCCTATATGTAAATAATTTGACAGATATGCAAAGATGGATTTAAAATTTTTTTACTAATAATAATAATGTGCATAATAATAGTGCACCATAAGACACAATGGCTTGGACCAATAGTGTAACCCTGGTAGACTGTAGGCAGTGATCCTACTTTTTGTTTTCGGTCTTATTTTTCCTACTTTTTCCTACTTTTGTTTTGGTTTTGCTTTGCTATGTTATTTAGAATAAACATAATGTACAAACTGAGCACCACCTAATTTCTTTCAAATTGTTCTCAACATCATTTTCAGAATTTCACACAGTCATTTGCTCATGAATAATGTTACTACATGCTGTTTCAGTCCTACTTTTTTTTTCTTCTACAGAGGATTCAGAACTTTTTAAAATGCACTGGCCATGGTGAAAAATTCCCAATTCCAACTGTTTATTAAACGAAAAAGTTTCTCCTTCTATTTTCCTACTTTAATCCTGCTATTTTTTAAGTGTGCTGGACAGCCTGTACTTGCTTCACCCACCAGTAAAACATCCCTTGCTAGTAAATTCAGAAAGAGTAGCCTATATAACAGTAGAATGTAGCTTGTTTGCCGTGGGCATTAAAATGGCATTTACAAATTTTAACATGTTCTCGTGCAGATATGAAATTATGACATCAACACCCCTTGCACACTATTATGACTATAAAGATGTAGGTCGGAGACGCTTTTTGGTATCAGATGTGTCCAGCTTGTCTTCAGTTAGATAGGGTTACTTGAACAGTATTTATATAAGAGCGATATCTACGCTGGAAAACAGTATAACTTTTATAAAGTTTCATTGTTTTAATTGATTATGAATAATTACATATACATTGGAAGATTGCAGTAACTGGGGGTAGGGAGTGTCAAATGTGAGGATATATATATTTCATGTTGTATACACTTTCTGGTGGAAAAACAAAACAACGTATCAAATAATTTAACATTACCACCACCACGATCGACATGATCAACACCATCATCACCAGCGCCATGATCATCACCATCATCATGACTACCATCATCACCATCATCATCATCATCATCGTTACCATCGCCATCACCATTATCATACCTTCTGTAAAACATTGTCTTTTGGAGTTCAGCAGGGTACACACTTGATTCTCTCCACATTGATTTCTGTCACAGACGCCTCGACCCTGAAAAACAGAAACTATACAGTTTAGTATTAGCGCTTTCAGCTATACACAACACTGATCTCAAAAACTGGGATCACTTGAGGTATCATGGGTCTAAAGATTTGGTATTGTCTTCAACTGATATATTAAACATGTGGTATGCAATTTACTGTCTAAGACAGTGGACATGCTGACTGCAACATGCATGGTCATTATGGACTTAACACAGGATAATCCAATACTATATATCTGTAGAAAGCTGATTCCATAATGATTTATGGTAATGTGAGCGTTCACAGTCAAGACTCAAGTCCAGGTCCTACAGGGGACAGCTGTCTTAGAAAAATATTTAAAGGTCCAACTCCTTTTGGAAATATTATAATAAAGTTTTGTTTGTTTAACGACACTACTAGAGCACATTGATTTATTAATCATCGGCTATTGGATGTCAAACATATGACACAGTCATAAAGAGGAAACCCGTTACATTTCCCCATTAGTAGCAAGGGGTTTTCTATATGCACTATCCCAAACCCTGGATAGCACATACCACGGCCTTTGATATACCAGTCATTGTGCTATGGCCGAAAGGCAAATGGCCCAGTGGGCCCACCAACGGGGATCGACCCCAAATCGACCGCGCATCAAGCGAACGTTTTACCACATAGCTACGTTTCGCTCCCATATTGGGTGTATAGGGCATCCTTATTTTCGAATAGCGTAGGTATTGTGTTAGAAACTGGAACACTTAGTCAAAGACAAAATACAAACAACATATTTTACTCGACATTGGGAAAACTTTATAGAATAAAAAGAGATTTAAGCCATACGGGTGACGTCATAATTATAAGTTAAGCATAAAGTTAACCGATTGTATTCCTTACCGTTTGCATGAAACGTTTTTCCTTAAACACTACCAATGACGCTGCAGGCCTGGATGACGTCTCAGAGGTCGTGACATCATGGTAGTTCAAGATACAGTCTCTACTTTTGGCGTTGTAGTTGACAGATTTACATTGAGATCGGCGATCACACAAACTCTGACACTGAAGAAAATTCTTCACCTTTTCAGTAATGAACTTTGACCCCAGAAGATGACGAGAACGTTCTCCAAAGTCGTCAACAGATAACGCAGTCACCATAGTAACAAGACAGAAAATCCACGTCACTGACTGGAATGGTATCATCATTTGGAGATATTTTACCTAATGTCCACAACAGTGAATGCAGAAATCTAACCTTTTTGTCTCTAAACAAATGAGTCAGGATAACTTTCTGTTCGGCTGCTTTCCTGTAAGAAGACGATCAAATACTCGCATAAACATAATACATTTTAGTCTACTTAACCATGGTATATATATAGTGATTTCCTTAGACATTAGGCAAGGCATGGTAGACCAAACACTTTTGGGGCATTGCCATCCTTTTCGGGGCACTTGTGTTTCGTTAAATATATAT
>JAECMU010072019.1:0-12894 GCA_016106625.1 Dracogyra subfuscus
TGCGGTTGTTGGTCTGCAGAGGGTTATAGTCCTCGCCCGCCTGAAAAACACACAGAGAATTACAATACTGCTCTAACACACTAACTTTATCCTCTGAAAGGTATAATAGTAGTCCTCGCCCGCCTGAACAACACACACATAATTACGATACTGTTCTAACATACTGGTTTTATCCTCTGATAGGTATAATAGTAGTCCTCGCTCGCCTGAACAACACACACAGAATAACGTCACTGCCCTAACATACTGGTTTTATCCTCTGATAGGTATAATGGTAGTCCTGAACAAGACACACACAATAACGATTGAGGTGGTTGAAATTTGATTCCATCATGTTTGCATACTAATAAACTAAACCTTGCCAGCAGTAGGTGAAGGACACTAACCGTCAGAGCTCTGTGTCTTTCCTTCCTCCGCGACGTGTCCATACCGACCTCGAAGTCGAGAGATTTGCTGACGTCTACATCGTGTTTTGTGATGCCCCACTTGTTGTGCAGCACCAGGGCAGATTTGGGCAGCAAGGGGTCGTTCACGTTCAGGTCGTGGAGGAAGGCAAAGTGAGACTTGTCAAGATCCTTTGGCTTGTTATCCGGCCCCTTCCACGGCGGGCGGATGGCCATCAGTCGGCCTGTGACACAAACATATTCATAAACACAAGCTACCTAATCTGTCATTTGTGTAATAAAAACAACAAAAATAACATGAATGTATCAAAAACAACAAAAACAGATTTAATAAACAATTTGAAAGATTCTGAGCCAAATTTGCAAAGTATTTTCTTAAACAAGTATTTAAGCTTTGTGTATATATATATATATATAGAGAGAGAGAGAGAGAGAGAGAGAGAGAGAGAGAGAGAGAGAGAGAGAGAGACAGACAGACAGAGAGACAGACAGACAGAGAGAGAGACATAGTTTCACGTGTAAGACAAACACAGGTTTTGTAAATTAAGTCTAACATTTTACTATAGAATTAATGAGAATGACACTACATCAAACATCAAGTAAATCTAAGTGGGTACTTCTTTGATTTATCACATTTCACCATTTACTTTCAAATGAACAATTTAAATCAAGCTAGATCAAGTAAACTGAAGAACAATTATTGTTTTCTCGGGTCAGGAATACTTAACATTTAATTTCCCAGTCTTCCCACTGACTGGCCCAAACATTCCAACAACATGGCACGAACACATACTATTGTATGAGAAGTATGAGAATGGGATCACTTGACCAACTTTTAGTTTCCTTGAACAAGCACTGTGACAGTAATACGGCAGTTAGGAGGAGGAAAGGTGGGGGAAGCTGGGAGGTCAGGTCTGTGACAGTAATACGGCAGTTAGCAGGAAAGGTGGGGGAAGCTGGGAGGTCAGGTCTGTGACAGTAATACGGCAGTTAGCAGGAAAGGTGGGGAAACTAGGTCAGGTTTGTGACAGTAATACGGCAGTTAGCAGGAAAGGTGGGAGAAGCTGAGAGGTCAGGTTAAGTATTCAAAGAATGTTAAACTTTGTCTTGTTCAATAACAACACTAGAGGACAATCACCAGCTACTGTATGTCAAACATTCAGTCATTTGACTCGCTGTCTTTCCATCAGCAGCAAAGAATCTTTTATATGCATTTTGCCCATAGCACAACATTTATGAAGACCTTCGATATACCACTTGTGGAGCACTGGTTGAATAGGTTAAAAAAATCAATCAGAGAATGGGTTAAATGAGGTGATTTAATGATAAGAAGCAAGCACCTCCCACCCCCATATTCACGGAAAGATAAAATGATCAATGTTTAAGGTTAATGTATGAACAGTAATGTATTAACTCATCAAGGTTCAACTACTAGGACCTACTGCTGTCTGACTTTGATAATCTGTTTCCTTTCAGTCGGAGCATTTTGCCTGTGTATTGTGCTCCATCAGCTCTCGTCCCATACAAGTCGTCCTGAAGCAAATAAACATCAAGTTACTAAGTGATCCTGAAGCAAATAAACATCAAGTTACTAAGTGATATCACACAATCAGTTCTAGTCATATCTAGAGGTGTAGTCGTATGGCAATATGAGGTCCACAATATGATACATCGATTTGTGGCAGCCATATTGCGATAAATACATAATTCCTGAGGTTTGTAATTTTTCTATTTTACGCTTTACAAACATGAGAACGACCAAATCACATTGGATTTGCTGAAATTATTCACATAACCCTGATGTGGTAAGTGATATGTAATTTAATGGTAAAAAACATGCTGCAATTGTCCAACTATTTGACACTACCTGATAATTATAGTCTGTTAGCACCAAATGGGAACCAATGAATTGGCCTGTAGATGTATAGAAATAATGCTAAAACTAATAGTAAACACATTATAGCGTTGAAGACATAAAACGTTTTTAAAAGTGACATACCTAGGACGTCAAGTGGGACGTAACACTTCAATTGGCACATTACGACATTATTGGAACATCAATATAAACTGAATAAATCAATAGAACATTTAACTCAATACCATTTCATGTTATGTTTATGTCCCTTGTGAAATAATTTTCATTGTCTCTCGCTGAAGTATGTGACACTTAAAAATTAATTCCCTCAGGACATAAATATGATATAAAATGGAAGCTTGCGTAATATCCTATAACTACTGTGTTCCAACATAAAAATAGAATGGCTTCAATTTCAAAAGCTACAGATTTTTTGTTGTTTTTTAATTTTTAAATTATTGTCAGTAGTATAATCAGCAAAAACATATTTCAAATTATTATTGTATCATTACATTGATGACATTTTTTAAATTATTATTCTTAAGCGCATGAATTAATGTCTTGATTTATAACATTAAAATAATCATAACAACCATCTTTACTTGTCTAACCAATACATATTACTTACCTTGCCACTGCCCGTTACGTAGTCGAGGGTCTGGACGCAGGCCACATAGTGTCGCTTCCATGCTCCGTATTCATTGTCAGCCGGTGTGTATGGCAGAAACCAGCCATACTTCTTACACTTGGCTATCCATATATCATCCTACAGTAACAAACAGATAGAGACATTGTCAGCCAGTGTGTATGGTAGAAACCAGCCATACTTCTTACACTTGGCTATCCATATATCATCCTACAGTAACAAACAGATAGAGACATTGTCAGTCGGTGTGTATGGTAGAAACCAGCCATACTTCTTACACTTGGCTATCCATATATCATCCTACAGTAACAAACAGATAGAGACATTGTCAGCCAGTGTGTATGGTAGAAACCAGCCATACTTCTTACACTTGGCTATCCATATATCATCCTACAGTAACAAACACAAGCAGACTTTTCATTTGTCGCTTAATCATTACAACATAAAACATTCACAAAACTGAATTTATAGATCTCTCTTTTTGTTTGTCTTTATTTCTTTGTTTGTACTTTTATGTGAAATCAGTTAACATATCGAATACTGAAGCTCTATTTACAGCAGTTACAATTACTTCAAATAGCGAACATCTTCTCTTTAAGTTCATTTATCACCTATTAAAGGCTTGGTAGGAGATATTGTTCACACTATACTTTGCAATATTCTCCTAGGAGATATCGCTCATTATAATCTTATTTGGTCAAATTTTAAATTAAAATGAAAAGAATGATAATGGATGATAAAACGAATACCCTTCATGCCTTGTGTTATCATAATTTATCAGCACTCATTGATAACAGTATACAATTCCCAGGCAAGCCTCAGATTTTATACTTGTCAGTGTTCTCGCTGAGTAAAATTAAAGGAGGGTGGATGCACAGCACCAGACCCTTCAAACAAAATATAAAAATATTTTTTTTATAAAGTTGGTTACCATATATCACTGTGTGTTGGTTGGTCAACTTTGTCATTATTTTGACTCTCATTACTTGGTACAAAAAAGTTAAATACAAGCAGACTCATTGTGACAGTTGTCAGTGTGACATTCACAGGGCAATTCCGATTTTACCAAACTGATCAGTTTTAATATTATTATTTTAATAAAGTTTTCAAAATATATGTAAATCAATACAAATGTTTGTAAAGTGATCTCCTGGTGTGGGATTAAAAATAATAATGCAGTTCATTTTATTTTGATTGATTGCTTTCATATCGCCAACTGATAAAAAGTAGTTTTGTTTTTAGAAAGGCAGTGAATATATCATATAGAACCCAAGATAAATTATTTTAATTATAAACACTACCACTTCCACTGTTTTTATAAGCAGTTATATCCCCCCCAAACTGAAACGTTTATAATATTTTATAAAGAATTACTGAATAAAGAGAATGACAGACAAGAAAGTAAGTAAAATTCATTAGTTACACCCAGTCTGACCACGTGCCAAATAAGTGGGGTTTGCCGTCGGAGATTATTGAGTCAATAACAAATGAAGTGTTTCATTGTTCAAATAACTTTTATTGCATGTATCAAACATACAAATGGATACAGGTGTGGGACAAAATAGAGGTTGTTAAAAATACTCTTAAATTACGTTATGGTAACTGTCGTAAGCTACAGTACTGCAGTTTTTCATCAGTTGATTTTTCGTACACACAACACAGCTTGTTTCCTTGGATGTCCAATGTGTAGAATTATGATTATTTTTGTATGTGAAAAAGTGTGGATTTGGAAATAGAAGATATAGGTGCTGTAAAATAAAGAGGGTCGCAGAAAACTGAAGGAGAGCAGCAGAACGTGAAAGAAGGGTGGCAGCCCTGCTTAAACGGAGCAGCGAGAACACTTCTTTTATCAATTCGTGCTGATAAATTATATCACAAGACATCCGGGGAATATCCTCTATATATCACAGAAACAACACCGGATTGTCACCAACTACATATATATAAGACAATTGGTGTATTTTTAGCTGAAATAAACCCAGATGCTCACACATTATTAGTTTGTTACTAATATATTTGAATCCTACTGATTAACTTTCAATATATTATGAATCCCATTATTTTATAAAAGTTTAAAATGACACACCAAAACATATTTAAGTATTGTCTGTTATTTATTTTATGTTCATTGGGGTAACAACAAACATTTTTTAATCTGACTCAAACCTACAAATAATAACACTAAAAGTTTGTGCTTTATTTTGAATATCTTTTGGTTCTAAACAATAATGCTCAGTAAGAATAATGCTCAGTAAGAATAATGCTCAGTAAGACAACATATATCAATATAAAGTGACATTATCAGATATGACGTTCCCTGATAACATTATTTAGATGTTCATCGAGAAATTAATACGGTAAACTAGCACTGCTCCGGCTGGCCCAATGGGATGATGTTATATTGAAATGAATGCAACAAAAATTTAATTATTATAAAATGTCTGATAATTTATATAAATTAAAACCAATTAAAGTAATTAAAGATTCTTTGAAAATATATAATAGTAAGTAATTGGTGAATAAATATTTTGCAAGATGTCTCCAATAATCAAATTGTTTGAGTTAATAAATAAATATTTATAATTTTAATAACTGGAAAATGTTTTACAAATTAAAAACATTTTAAATACATATAGACGGAAGCAGAAGTGAAAATCCTCTCTATGATGATGCTGTGCCTCCCTCTGAACACAACATCATACCTGGTACATAATTGTACTTACTGGCGAGTACCCAATAAGTTCATTTGCTAGCTGATCCAACATATACCTGGTCAGCGAGGAACTTCCAGTGCCAGCAGGCCTGAGCAGCTCGACACAGACTCTTGGGTTCGAGGAACGAGAACACGTACAGAGACAGAAACCGGGGAAGGACAGTCGCAAAATCAAGATGCTGCATGGGAACGTGCTGCCGGAACCAATCGATGACAAATCTGTTCTGGCCACGGGTACATTGTCGGAAGATCACGTCCAGAAACCTCTTTCGCTGAGAATCCGTCCACAAGTCAAACTATTTCAGATGTAAAAAGAAAATCTCACTGGGTGTAAACTATAGAACAAGTTATTAAACCATGAACATGCACAATATATATGTTAACCTAATTTGATACTAAAAAATTATATTTTTAACCAATTCTTTCTAACTGGTATACAAATAACTATTTACATACATAAACTGGAAATTAAGCTCTTTTTTTTTAATTATAAAATTATGTTTTCGAATATATACTGAGAAACATTTTGTTTTTGAATCTACAAACAAAACATCACTGTCAGCCAATAGTGTTTGACATATCAAATTCATCCATCTATATTAGGAATCAAAATAAGTTGAAAACCATTGTTCTGGTTACCAGGTTACCATGTCAAGAAAGTCATGAACAGTATTATTATTATCCACAAGGTTTTTAACAAAAACACCACAACCACTTAAATTTTCATTAATTCAGAGCTATTTACGACAATTTGTTTATGCTTGTTTATAAAGGAATGATAACAACATTTTAAGCTACATAAATATGTTGTATCTTTAAGCTATAGGTTACCAAGGACCATGCATATTTCCATATCTGTATATGATAACATACCCAGTGAGAAACAAGGTCTCTTCTTTCTTTAAATATCTGAAACAAGTAAACAAACACAAGGCATAAAATATGAAGTTTTCAGACACCCAATATGTCATTTGTATGGTTTTCAATTTTCTTCAGTAATTCGGATACAAATGAAAAAGTTAACAGGCAACAATATTCAAACGAAAATCTAAGATGAGCAATTTCCGTAGCTTTTTTCTTAAACTACCAGTCGAAAGCTTAAACAAATATAATATTGTAGATGATAGCCTATTTGTCAAACAATTTAAAATTTTGATATAACTTAACAAACATTTATTAACGTCATGTTCAATTTGTTGGAAATTAGAAATTCTGTATATTGCTATTCATAGTAAAGAGAACACAATTTTCTTGCAACTGTGGAATGAGATCTTGCACAAATGAGACAGTCACAAGAAATCATCTAATGACAGGTTCACAGGTACTTTCGCGCGAGCCAGATCAGGCTGTGTATTGACATGCTTTGACAGTCACAAAGTTAATATTAGCTGTCATTTTGTCCGACATTTGCAGTAGGTATAGTCTTATTCCGATCGACTTAGGCCTATTCCGATTGGCTTGAAATAGCAGTTAGAGAGATTTTCATCTCACCCGTCTATAATTTTAAAACATATTTTGTTTTCATCAGTTTCATTAAATTGGGTCAGTATATAATATAGTCTTCTAAGAAACTACACATAAAGGTTCTGTGATGTGCTTAAAACACTGCATATCGAAATGTTAGCACTTTGAGAATATCACCAGTTAACGCAGGTAGCATTTTATAAGGAAAGTAGACGGTGGTTGTGAAGGAAATAGCCGGACACGTGTAACGATGCAGAAAAAGCTGGTTACAATATTACCATCAAGGATATACATGTATGATATATCATGGAAATCCCACTGCACACAGTTTTCCAAATTATTGATACTTTTAGCCAAAACTTTTTTTGGATTTGCTAACGAGCGATTACAGCTTTGCACGAACGATCCGTCGTTTATGTTAAGATTAGTATTGCAATATTTTTCACACACCGGCAATGTAACCTCTGTTTCTTCCAAAAACAGTGATCAATTGTGGGTTTTTAGATTTTCTGACAAATGATTACATCTTTTAGACAAACAATTTGTGCTTTATGTTGATATTGATTTTACATAACCGACAGACGAATGACAAGATTTAGCCCAGTTAACGTGACCGAGGGGCTTGGGCTGTAGGACAGAATCCCATCCATGAACTCACAGAGCTTTTCCCATCCTAACCAGTGTCCCATGACAAGTATGTCCTGTATATGGGGAAGTGCACATACAAGATCACTATCTGCTGATGAAGAAAATGTAGCAGGTTTCCTCTGAAGACCATTGTCAATATTACCAAATATCTTACATAGTAGATGATGATTAGTCAATGAATGTGCCCTGGTCATATATTGTAAATGAAACAAACTAACCACTGTGGCCACACAGGCTTCTCATAACCATAGCAACACAAGGCTATTTCAAGTGCATTTTCCCAGACAGGATAGCACATGCCAGTCTATTATGATACGAAATGTGTGGCACCAGACTGAATGGAAAATCCATACATGGGGCTATATAATGACAAATCATTTCTACATTCAATGCAATTCAAGAAAACTCTACCATTAAAAGGACATACCCTTTTATACACTAAGACATAGTTTTGACTATTAGAGGCATTTTTTGATAACTGAAATCATACTTTACTTAAATTTTATTGTTTAAAGTATCCATTTCCGTACATTCGAAGTGTTTTTGGTCATCTTGATGTTTTTTGATATCACAAAATGCATTTCTTATATTTTTAAAAAGGCACGTGCCTCTGAGAAGTAACAGTTATGTAGTCGAGTTTTATTCTATTTTAGAGGGTATTTCACCATTTCAAAGTCAAAGACTCATGTTTCACTCAATTGTAACTTTATAAAAATGTGTTACAGGTTTGTAAATTAAACTAAACTTAATGTTAATTTTCATGAACTGAAACTAGGGTGTGTCCCTTTAAGCTACATTGGGCTACAGGTTTAAATCATCAATGGGGCTATGCAATGACAAATAATTTATACATTTAATTCATTCAAGAAAACTCCACCATTAAATCATTGGGCTACAGGTTTAAATGATCAATCACAGAGTACATGTATATTTGTGTCTCCAATGAAAACCATGTGATGATGAATGAGTATTGAAACACTATAACACATTATCTCTTTAAGATACACTGCTATCAGTCTGGGGCAAGGCTCCAACAGGTCTCACACACCAATTTTCAAAAGATCTACCATGGTTGAAACAGCCCACCAACAACAATTTTGAACATGCCTATGGCAACCTTTTAAAAAGTAACATTTGTTGCAAATAAACGTAACTGAAAGGTTATGTTGCTGTATGTAGACATAGGTCAAATAGACAAGTCTAACATATTGGCAAGTAATGTGCACCAGGTGTGTAGATTTTGACATTGTTGAGCAGCTTTATGAATGGCACAAAAGTGCTGTCAGTGATGCTCTCTACCTACAGCAATTTATATCTCAACGATGGCAATTGCAATAGTTAAGTTCCCTGTAGTTAAGTTCCCTGTGAGATCCAACATACTGCACTTGAAGAAGCCAAAATGTAGGATTTCAACATCATTATAACTATCATCGTCCACACAGATCTACAACAAATACCTGCTCATTTGATGGCTTGTGTAGTATAGGAGTCCACGCACTATTGTGAGTTTTCAGTTTTAATGTGGCCACCTTGTCCATAGACAAAGTCTTTTCTCGCCTTAGGGCGGTAGGGCGACCCAAAATCTTATCGTCATCTTGCGTTAAAGTAAGCTTGGTATGGAGTTTCTTTGTTTTTGATCTTTCTTCAAGAGCTTCCATTTTCTCTGAAACAAAAGAAGTAAAATATCTGAATATCCAGAAACAGAAAACTGATCACTTAAGATTCAAATGTAATTGTTACCTTTTTTTCCCAAACAGATTGTGAATCCCTCAAACTAGTCTATTACATAGGCTACGTTTTCAAGGAATCAGTGCATACGTGAACCCTGACAATGGAATTATTTTACTGAACTGACAAAAAACTCTCAAAAACAAACTGCACTAATGAGAATAGGATAAATAGGCATAAAAATATTTTATACAGAGATCAATGATGGCCATTTTTTACTATAATGCTATATTAAATGAAATGTAAAATTAAACAAACCAAAATATAAGCAACAGTTTTACACAGCTATCATTGTTAGTGTTGTCTGCTTTGCTGATTCATTACATAAGAGTTTTGGTGAAGTCACTGTTGTATCACTCTTAATAGACACTAGCCCATTATACGGGAGGATCTGAGGAAAGTCAACATTAGACAATGGCTTACATTTAGCCTCTTCACAACAGAAACCAGCCTGAGTACTCTGTCGTTTGAGACCTAGACGGACATTTATATAGTTTTGATCGCTCTCTCAATCAGAGATACATGTAACTATAGCGAAAACACAGAATTGCTGGCTTTTGAATCAATTGTTCCCAGGTATTGAACTTACAATAAACAATGCTTCTCGACCTTTTGGCGAGTAGTCAGCAGTTTGTCGCAAAACTACATTTAAAAAAATTTCTTCTCCAAATTTGTAATTGAATAATCTTCATATCATCCCAGTGGGCACAGGGCGTTTTTAAGACGTCTATTTTAGTCATGTTTGGATGCATATTTCAGACATATTTTATTAATTAGTTCTTATATCCACATGGATCATAAAAAAGTGCATAATTTTTGTTTTCTTTTTGTTTAACGACGTACACTCAACACATTATAATGACGGTTATATCGGCGTCGGACATATGGTTATGTCAAGATAACCCCCAGTGGTTAGCTGACGGGGATCGATCCTAGACCGACCGCGCATCAGGTGGGCACTGTACCACTGAGCTATGCTGCCTGCTAAAAAAGTGCATAAAGACTTAATAAATATCACTTTTTTATACGAGCTACTCTCGATATACTAAGTCAAAACCTATACTAGCTCAAATGCTTTTTTACAATTTTGACTGACCATTCAAAATTTGTGCCAAAATTTCCTCAAATCAAACTGTGCACCTTTTTCTCTTTGGCTTATTAATGCTCATTTAAAATTCCATAGCACCACCACCCACTCCCACCTGCTACCGATTTCGGTCGGACTGCTGGTGCTCCCTTGCACCTGCCAGTGCAGGTGGTCCCTTCTCCCCATCCCCCAACTTTCTGTCTTGGACGGAAGAGCTTGCTTCACAAGCACTTGCACCCACGACAGGCATGCACTACAACAGCTTGCTCTGAATGTGCATGTTAAATCCTATGACCTGACCTGACCTGACTTTTTTATTTGGACATGCGTAATACAGAGTTCGAACTTAACAGTCGCCTGATCTCCCCATGCGAATGAAAACGACGACGGGTGACAGAAAACCCACAGTAAGATTTACTGAGGAGTCCAGATTCCATTTGGACAGTAGTGTTGGTCAAAATAGTCTACAGACATCTTAACTAATGCCACGCTGACGCTCGTGTTGTGCAGCATGCAGGTTTCGGCGGCGGGAGTGTCATGGTGTGGGGAGGCATCACATCATACGGGAGGATGCAGCTGGTGATTGTGGCTGGAAATCTGACTGCCTTATGCTACAAGGATGAGATCATAAGACCACATGTGCTCCCGTTCCTTCAAGGTCAACATGGCACTGTCATGTTGCAGCAAGACAACGTTTGCCCTCATGTCGCACGTGTAGTGACCGACTTCCTGAGACAGCAGAATGTCCACACACTGCCTAGGCCAGCTTTTTTAGCCTGACCTGTCGCCCACTGAAAACGTATGGGATGAAATGGAGAGATGCCTACGCCTACGCTACCCCTCTTTATGACCCAGAGATTGTTAACAACAATGCCAGACGTTTTTTCTTCTATATTTGGTATTGTGTGTAAATGGCAAATAAATAATGTGTGAAATAATTGTGTTGATTCAATTACAAATAAGAAAATCACACCACTTTTAGTAATGCACAGGAACTTTTTTCAGCTAGTATAGAACTGGGCAAGTGAAAGTGCTGTCACTACTTGCCTGGAAGTGCAGACACTGATATCGGTGTCTGTATATTCAATGTGTTTCTGTTCGTCTTAATATTCGTAAAAAGCCGAAACCAGATTTTGTCTTCAAATCAAATTAAATTTAACCTAGTACAAATATTAGAACGATCAGAAACAGGTTTAATATACAGCCAATGATATTTTATGCAGTTACAATCCTTAAAAAGTCTCTGTTAGTCAATAACATCTTAAAAAGTGAAGCAAACTCAGGAATGTCCCTTTAATTATATATTACTTTTGTAACACCATTTTTACCAATACATTGAAATGCTGTTATAGCTCAAACAAAATAATTTAAAAAACACATTACATTAAATAAAAAGGTACCATTTTAATCAATATACTTAACCAAATCGGTTCCATGTGTGCTTTGAATATTGATTTGTTTTAAACTTGTGAGATGACACTTGAATTTTGTAAAGCTGTATGTATATTTCATAATTTATATATTTATCAATCAAGGTTTTGGGTTTGATTTTGTTTGTTTGCTACATGATAATGATCACTTACCAAGTGTGTTTAAAGGGATATGCCTGAGTTTGCTGTATTGTAAGATGTTTCTGACTAATAAAACATTTCTACGATTAAAGTTACATATTAAATATCTTTTTTGTTCAGAATATCAGTGTCTGTATTTTCCATTTGCTTCTGGTAGTCTTAATATTTGTAAGAAGTCCAAACTTGATTTTGTCTTCAAATAATTTTGGAAATATGATGTAATTTAACCTAGTACAAATATTAGAACAATCAGAAACACGTTTAATATACAGCTAATAATATTGTATGCAGAAAAATATATTTGATATACAATTACAATCATTTAAAAGTCTCTGTTACAAGTGTTAGTCGATAACATCTTCAAAAGTTTGTTTGTTTGTTTGTTTGTTTAACGACGCACTCAGCAGATTATAAGTACGGTTATATCGGCGTCGGACATGGTTATGTCGAGAAAAACCCCAGTGGTTAGCTGACAGGGATCGATCCTAGACCGACCGCACATCAAGCGGGCACTGTACCACTCAGGTCCACTGGGCTATGCTGCCCGCATCTTCAAAAGTGCAACAAACTCAGGAATATCCTTTTAATAATGTATTTATCTAAATATATATAGGCTGGCAGACTAGTAGACATTCTGCCAGGTTAGTCAATTTTAGTTGCTTCTGGTTTAGCAGGATTTCTGCTAGCCTAGCGAGTAAAACAGGTATATCGTATAGTACAGGTGATGCGCCAGTTCCGGATCACTTCAAACAAAATTGTGAATTATGTCAACATGCGC